>OX411748.1:16897135-17194401 GCA_948252205.1 Orthosia incerta
CTTATTACGTATCTTTTGCAAGAGCAAAACGATAGCGATCAAACGCTTTATGTCATAAAAGTCGGCATTACCTGCAGTGTAGGTATGATAGTGTAGGAGTGATAGCGATTAGCAAACGATTGTGTCCTACACAATCGTTTGCTAATCGCTCGATGTTTGTCAAATGCACTTATTAAAAAAAAAACCGCCAACAACTCTAAAACTTCTGTATGGAAGAGCAATTATTGCGCAAAAATCGCTATCGTTTTGCTCTAGCAAAAGTTACGTAATAAGCCTGCCGGGCGTTTTAAGACAAGAGTGAATAGAATAATAAAATAATAGTTCCTTCTAGCTTCATCATCATCGCTTAGTAAACAAATAATATCAAGATGTCTGACCCCCTAGTCAATCATCATCATCATCATCATCATCAATATTTACATATAATAAATCTGTAGAAAAGTAATTTTTGTACATCTAAAATATTTCCAAAAAAAATAGCCAGGGTGTTAAAGGATAACCAATAGAACCTATTGCCGGCATTTTAGAATTTTTGTCTGTTTGTCTGTTTATTTGTGCACGCATCACGTGTAATGTGCGAAACCAATCTAAATAACATTTTTACGTAAAAATTGTGCGTAACTTGAAGAATTACTTAGTTTTTGTTTCATCGCAATCGGTTCACTATATCAAAAGTTAGATGAATTTTAAGTGTTCAAGAAGTAAAATTATCACACAATTCAGATACTCGGACAGTTGAACTCGATATTCGATAGATGGCGTTGTGCATTTGAAGTCATTTTCTGAATGGCGGTGTTAAGACTCGCCGCGAAAGAATGATGACTATGGAAACAAAAATGGTAGGTAGGTAAGTAGGGTAGGCAGGCAGGAAGGTAAGTAGGGTAGGGTTGGCAGGCAGATGACGGGAGCGAAGCCGCGGGCACAGCTAGTTCATAATATTCTCGGTAATTGCTTAGAATCATGTCATGTGTAATTTTGTGAATGCGACAGAAAATGTCCGTTTGTTTAACTCTTGTTTTAGCCAAACTACCTGTCCGATTTAAATTTGTTTTGAATGAATTGTACATACTCGTACATAGATTACTTACGTGAAAAAGTATATAAGCAGAGAAGATATTAACCAAAAAAAATATACACATCTACCAAAATATAATTTCAAATTACTTAAACTCCCGCATATTTCAACCTCCTTCAGCTCACCTTAAAAAGAATGTCTAGCATTACGCTAACTTGAGCTGCGCGTTGAGGATGATCTCCTGGAGTGCCGTCTGAAGAGGTTAACTCGTGTGTCATGCGCAAGCAAAGATGATGGTGGAATGGCTTGAACTTATTTGTCCGCAAAGCTTTAATCTTGTGATCGACAAAGAATGTCTGGATTGAAGCAAGAGGTTGGCTATAATAAATAATTGAAAAAACAATACATCACGGGAATTTAACGCGATTATTTTGACGTTTCGGCCGTGTTGCAACACTAATAAATAATGTTATTTCCACTTGATGATAAAATAGGATTTTTTTAGATTGTTGCATTTTCTATCGGGATAGTTCCAGATTGTATCAGATAAAGCAAAGGTAGACATAATAGGTAGAATAAAAAAAAATGTAAAATAATTTGCACATCATTGTAACAAAAACAGTAAATATGTAATAAGCGAGCCTCCCATTCTATTGCAATTTCGTGCTACGATAAGCCTGCTCAAGATCATAATGGAGCCTCTGACGTACAGTTTACTGAGCCTACTATAAAGGCACAGCGAGTTTTTGCATACAATTTATCAAACAAACCAAGAAAAATTAGGTACACGTAAAATCCATTAAAGTTTTTCTAATTAAACGTCAATATTCTAGCAAAATGGCTTTTCAAACACATTTTCTATGACGTAATAGGTTTTTTAAAAGCACTGAACAAGAAAACTGCGTGATAAAAATGGCGTCTTGTTAGAACAATCGATTAGTCTTCATTATGCTGTGGAATATAAAATTATATCTTTACTATGCATAGAGTTACCTTTGTTGTGTTCCGCTTGCGACTATTAGTGATACGAGTAGTAGGTATAAACTATGAACGGCAAATAAAAAAATGTACAACATATTTAATATAACCTATATGTTACTCCAAATTATAGGTACCTACTAAAATAAATAAATAATGCTTTTTGCTTTTGGGCGCACGGTTGGCGCAGTGGCTGAGCGATTGACTGCTGCGCTGCGTGTCGCGGGTTCGATTCCCGCACGGAACAAATATTTGTATGACCTACAGATAGTTGTTCCGGCTCTAGTTGTTTATGTATGTGAGTTTATATGTTTGTAAACGCACCCACGATACAGGAAGAAATTCCTAGTATGGAGTAAAGTTTAAAAAAAAAATGCCTTGTCATATTATTGTGGTTGTTATTATTTTGATCAACAATACTTCATTATCGTCATTTCAGCCAAAAGACGTGCTTATTCTTGGTTACTTATTTTTTTAGGCGTACGTCGTGCGTATTCTTGGTTACTTATTTTTTTAGGCAATTGATCGAGAGAGCCCTAGCATTCTTATCACAAGTTAAATCTTAGTTTGAGTGCCAGAGGTCAACAATATGTAATGTACCTATGCAATTTTAATAATGATTATGTTTATTTTTGTTTATGAAAAGTGAAAATTGTATATTTGGAAATAAAGCTATTTATTTATTATTATTACTGCTGGACATGGACCTCCTACAACAATACTTGGCGAAAAAGGATTTAAATATTGTACTACTCGCTGAAGCTGCAAGAACCTAACGATTAGTTCATAAATAAATAATCCTAACAGCTAAACAGAAGCCACAATCATCTTCAATTCGAATCTTTAACGTCGAGCACTAAACCTCAAAACGATGTCTTCATTCAATTGAACATCTCCCTCAGTGATTTAATATCGTTATCTTCAAGAGGCCACAATAGAAAGTCCTAAGTGGAACGATACTTAAAGGTTGGACTAAGCGTGATTTATATTAGGCCCGGAGTTTCGCGGGCCCATGTCAAGCTTGATTCCAAGAGTTTCAACCATTAATATTCATTAAAAACCTCAACTTGCTCGCGTTTATTTAATTCTATCAGAACTATTTTCTACGTAAACAGTCTGATATAATTAACTGGAGGAGCGTACCGTATGTCTATGTACCTAGGATAAAACGTCTAAAGTTAATTAATTACAAAACAACAACGTTATCTTGGATTTGTCTGGAGTTTGTTTAGTAATGTGGTGTATGTATAAAACGGTACGGTCGAGGCAAAAACTGTTTTCTAAATACACGCTGTAATACGATTGCTATTGCATAGTGTACGAAGTCATCTTTCTAGCTCTAAAGCATTACAGGAAGACTCGTGTGACTAGCGAATTTCAAAGTAAATTCAACATTTGGATTCTTGGTGCGAAAAGTGGAAAAAGCAACGAATAAACCTGCAACGCTTTACTGGTTACATTCAATGTTCGCTGCACTTCACTAGAAATTCGAATTTCATTCGCCACCGCAGATTCTCCTTCAGATATATTTCAAACACTGGAGATTCGTCCAATCCGCTATAAAAAGTATTGCAAAAAGTACAAAATATCATGTTATTGGTAGTGGTTTCGATTCAGCAAATGTTTGAAATAGCTGGAAAAATAAAACAAACGATCTTGTAGAACAAAAGAAAAATTGATTTCAGAACCACAAAAATTCAAGATAGTGAATTTGTTATATACTTAGGAAGTATAAACGATTTGGCTTTTGTATTTCCTTACGTTGCTGCGTTACGTTTGCTGGATATGACTTATTTGAACATGCCAAAGGAGTATCAAATCAAAAATAATAATTTATTTAAATATAAACGGAGATTAAAGTACATTGGCATATAAAAAGTTCAATAAGTACAAGTTTATACCATAACAATTACAATTATGTGGGTGAAGTTCTGCTTTCCTAGCTAGAGAATAACCTGTATTAAGGAATAACAGTCCCTGTCCCTTACAAAATGTTGAAAATAAACTAGTACAGCAACAGTATATTAATCTGAAGAACGTATGTAAAGAAAAAAAAAAGTATAAGAATATACTACGATTGTGCGTACAACAGGCAAAGAAACACAAAGTTATAAAATCTTTGGAACACGATTTGATAAATTTATCAAAGCCCAATAATTGAAAAGATCACTCTATCTTCGTTCGTCTTTCAAAATCATACGCAAAACATGAGGATATTTTTCATTGGAAATACCTTAAAATACCCAAAATTTTACGACTACGCCTGTAACATACAGAAGCTATAATGTGGTCCGGTCACTTCCGCGCGTTTTCCGCTTAGTCTTCAATTTAATTTGATCCGACCCCCGACTCATCCTCCTGAAACCGCAACATGCAATGAACGCTTCTTATAAACTCCTTTCAATCCTGCTGCTCTGGCTAAAATTGTGGAGACTACTTTTGTTTCCAGGTATTATTTTTCTTAAGATTTTCAGGAATTGGGATGTTGTTAGAGGTTTTTGTTTTTATGACGTTTACAAAAATGGCTTAGGAAAATGTCGTGAGTGAGCTTTTGAGTATAAATGTAGATGGCTATAAGAGTAGGTGAAAATAAAGGCACGATGGATGGGCTTTGTGGAAGTTATGTCTAGAAATTGGATTAATACTGAAATGGTGACTAATAGAGAAATAAGGTAGAATTAGGACATGATGCGCTGACCCCAGATAAATTGTGATAAGGTCAAGAGAATGATAAGACAAAGATGAGATTCGAATTGATGGTGACTATAGCAGTTTACAAAAAAAAATTAGTAAAAAAAGCCCTAATACAATTTCATAAAATTCCAGTCTGCTTATGGACTTACAGTACAACTATTTTTTTAATGTCCCTCGACAAACTTCGTGCTTCATTAGTCGTCGGATGTCTCATGCACTTTGTGCAGACCGGACGCTCTCAATCAAATTGGATATGGAGTTGTTCATACTCCCTTAACTTAGTGTAATTTATTTAAAAAATGGGAGGAAATCTGCTAAAGAAAAATAGTTTTACAGCTCTAAATAGTTAACATGGTAATCAAAATAAAACAACAATATAGTACTTATTTCTAAATTCAAATTATTATTCACGATAAATCTTATATTTGATGGACGTGGAAATTAGCATTCGTTTGTATTCGGAAATGCGATGAATGTTAAGGGACATTACGAAAATAGTTGTACTATACATCCTTTCAAAATTGCACAAAATCTTCCAAGTTCATTATGCAGCTCAACTGCCTGAAGCGATTTAAATATGAATGAATGAGAAGTTTTCTTTCATACTACCGCGCTTCCGTTTTAAGACGGTGCTCCGAGCCGTAATAATAACAAATAAGATTTCAGTTTTATGTTGAATCACCCTCCACAGCTTCTAGAAAACTATTTTCTATCAGTTCGTTAAATACGCTTATTGACGAGAAGTTTACAAGTTAATCAATCTTGTACTTTCTCAAGACTTCTTTGGAAGTTTAAGTACGCTGAGTTATGATAGTTTATCTTATGGGTTTTCAACGAGTTCTATTATGAAGTAATAATATTTTATGACTTTAAATATGAAGAGACAGTCTCAGTGTAAACGACTACACTTTAAAGCTGGTTGTGAAGTTGTAGTTCCTCGTAATTGCTCCTGTTTGGCAAATTATGGTGACTTACCTGGCTAGTGGTTTGATGGGGTTCTTTATCAGCACCTGGCATCGAATTACCTTTAACATTTTTCACTTAATCTACCTACATCGTTATTCAAAGTAGGAGGCACAAATTACCAAAATGCAGAAAAAAACAATATTTGAGAATGAGCATGACAAAAAATAAAATAGACGTATCTTTCGAACACCGACTCCCGTCGTCACAAGGGAAATTATGGAATATAAAATATTTGTATGATCGTCACTCCACCGAATTTTGCGTGTTGTATTTTTTCCAGTCTGCTCCGATAAAACTACGGCAAATTATAGGAAAAATGCATAGTATTTTTTATATATGTCGCATATTTATTAGCAAAAATATTGCATCTTTTAATTATGTCGTCTTTTACACAGCCAATATTCGATACTAACATTATGTTACTGACATTGAAATTGAAATGTTACACAAAAAAAATTACAACCGACTTCCAAACAAAAACACTACAAAGTGAAAAATAACTTCAATTTCGGAAGTCGGTGTTCCTGTTTTCGTTTCTTCGTTTTTTGACACCGACTTCCGAAATTGAAGTTATTTTTCACTTTGTAGATTTTGTGTTTGGAAGTCGGTTGTAATTTTTGTAAAAAAGTTTTTTATTTTTCACTTTTTATTTGTGGTACATAATGGAATACTTTGGGCGTTATAGGTACCTAGCCTAGGTACCTATAACGCCCATAGTGAAGCCAGAATAAATTTACCCAATAACATGAAACTTAAATAAACAAAACCGGTGGCATGACAGTATACCAGGGTGAACTATTCACACCTGCGTACCCCTTTAAAGCGTACCAGTGTGATGTTATGTTATGAAATGGTATAAACAATAAACAGATATGCGATTGCAGCTATCCAGAGTGATTTGCCGTCATTTATTGAAGAGTTCTGATTTACATCTCCGAAGTTTTTCATCAAATCTTGATGAAAATTAAATGGGACCACATGACACAACATAAAAAAAGAACACCATCTGTCGAATAAAAAAAGAATCATCAAAATCGGTTCATCCAATAAAAAGTTCTGAGGTAACACACATAAAAAAAAATACAATCAAATTGATAACCTCCTCCTTTTTGCGAAGTCGGTTAATAATATGGTTTTAGTCAAACACACAAAACTATTTCTGACCACTGCTAGATTTTGTCCTATTCCAAGATGCTGAGATACAGTCTACATTGCATCTTGCATACAGTTAACCCTAGTTATATACCAATTCCAAGTAACACATACTAGAATATACCAAGCATTCTCGAATTTCAAACACAAGTAACAAAATTATAGCTATATAAAATATTCCTGGCAAACTCTCTATACAAAACTGAGACAAAAGAGAACAGTTGTTAGGTTAGACACACGACAAACATAGGAAGTAAATAGAGCCGACGACAGAGTTAAAACTAAATAAACTAGTTTGAAAGTCGATAGCGGACAACGCACACAACGCATAGACTGTGTATTTGCATTTTTATTGGAACCGTTTAAAGAAACAATGGACGGATCGGTTGAAACGCTTGCCGTTTGGGAAATTCAACTGTTTTTCCTTTTATACCGTTTTCTGTATAAGCCTTTATCGATTTTTATTTCGATATAATCTAGGCTCGGGCTGTTGTTTTAGAAAAATATAGTAGTTCACTTTGTAGATCGTTTGTGCTTCGTAGAATCGGAATATAAATTGATTACTCGTAGTCATACTAGTAGTACATCGTCGGCAGTACTCGCTTAAGGGTCGGTGCACATCTGACGGAAGATGCGTTGAGCGTAGTCAGCTAGTACAGTAAACGCGCTAACGCATCATCGGTTGAGTGTGAAAGGTTGAATGTTTTATTATATATTTGTCTGTTCTGGCGTTACGCGACCGATGATACGCGACGCATTTTACGTCAGATGTGCACCGACCCTAAAACACTGAAATCAATCAACCTTAAATAAAGGTCGTAGATAAAATTGATTTCTATTTCTTGAGTTTATTTTGAGTAAGTGCAGGTAAAACATACTCATAACTATCTGCGGGTGTAAATAATCTGAGCTAAACCAATATCTACCCATACTTAGTTTGATTGAAGGTTTTTGGAAATAATTATCTGAAATCAGCCGAGAAAGAAGCCTAAAACTTCTCCTTGATGTAAGTGTTTTTAGTAAAGCTATCTTCTGCCACTTCTACTGTACATGTATATAGTTTTATTTGTCTTTCTTACCCTAGCCTTCTTTAAAACTAATATTCACATGCGAGGTCGCATCAACACTCTCTCTACTCGCCTTAAAATGGTCGAGCAACGCCTTCACACGCAAGAATCTCTCTCCATGAAAATAAGCCTAAGCAAGGGCTTCAAAAAGTAACAGCAATTTCTCATTACCGAAACAGCATGCCATAAACAAAAACATATGTAAGTAAAAATTCTCAATCTTTCACATGAAACCGAATACGAAAACCCTTGTTTGCGAGCCTGCTTCAAACAGGTCTTTGAATGACGTCACTGACAATGGGAAGCTCTCAACATGACGTGGAGTACTGCTACTACTCTTTTTGGCAGCACAATCCTTCAAAGGCGGATGAAATGAGAGCATCTTAATATCCGCGTTTTAGTCTTATTTCGTGTGACATTAGCGGGCCCTCGACGAATGAACAAAGCTGTGGGTTATTCTGTAAATTTGGAATATAATAAAAAAACATTTCATGAAATCTTGAATACTAGTTCAGTCACTTACATAGACAATGTATGGTGGGTCGTGTATAATTTTGCAAGTGAATTCCATATTGTGATGGTGGGCACTAACACCCGGTTTCTCAGCACTCAATTATCGGGCTGTTAATGTAATCGACGAATAATCGCCGGTTAATTCCACTTTCAGTTTCTCAAAACCCAAATGGTACAAGCGTTTAATAATTTGACACACTTGACAAAAATCACGAATTAACCATATGTTACAGCATTTTTGGGTTTCTGAGAACCTTTTTCAAAGTTAATCTCTTGTCAACGAGCCTAATTTATAATTGTTGGATATTGGTTGATTATTCGCAGATTAATATTAATATAATGATTTTAAAGGTTTATATATATTTTATATTACGATAAAAAGATAATAGGGGTCGGCGAAAACCCGACCCGTCAGGGTCGGGGTGGGTTCAGTTATAAAAATATGTTAATTAGGTCAATTATAGTTGATTACCAAGATTAAAAAAAAATTGGTTATAACGATTTTTTTTAATTAATTATATTATAAAAACTTGACATTAATTATACACACAATTATCAAAAATAGTTGTTTTGTATGTAGGTTAATAAAAATAAAAATAAACTAAAACTGTTACTGACCTGGGAATCAAACCTTCCTCATGCGCATTAATGTTGACTTTACCCTGTACTTAGTACATGTCAAGGTCAGTTTCTAGATAGGTTTGTGCTTAACTTGAAGCGGCCGGGATGATGACTCTGCCTGGGTAAACAGCACTTACCAAAGTCAGTCTTTGGATGGGTGACCTTTTATGGTCCGTTTGTTTTTGGATAGGTGACCTCCCCCGCACATGTTAAGCAACATTTACCAAGGTTAGTCTTTGGATGAGTAAACCCTATTTTTGGTTCGCTTCATCAGTCTTGGGATGGTCGACCACTCTTTTTTGATCGCTTGTGGATGGGTTTTTTTTGTTTCGCTTGTTTTTAGATAGGTGACCCAGCACAGGTGACTTTGGTTAGTGTTGCTTACCCTGGCGGGATCACCCATCCAAAAACAAGCAAACCATAAAAAAACGTGGTTACCCAGCCAAAAACAGTCCTTGGTAAGGTTTGCTTAACTTGGCGGCTACACCAACCCAGCCGCTCAAGATAAAATACTATTTATAGTTACTGATTACTTTATAGTAGTGAATGAATACCAACTATGGTAGCCAACCGAAATAAATTGACGCCGATTATTCAATGTAACAAGCGAATATGTAATTTTTCGATTATGCAGTTTTGAGAAACCCTCTGACAACTGAGGGCTTGCTAATTTGTGACAAATTGTCAGCGGATTTGAGATGTGACCTAACCTTCAGAAATCGGCCCTAAAAAAGGATTGTTAAAAAATGTGCTAAAAATCAAATAGAGTTTTAGGAATCGTTGTTTGACGCATGTTTTCATAAAACTTATAACATGAAACAAATATGATTTTACCCAATTAACCAAATACCTGCCAAAACAACGAACTGGAAAATAGATCTCAACATACTGTCATTTAATTTGTAAATTAAGTAAAACAAAGTAGATAATTACCAGTTTTTTTTTGCAGTAATAAAATTTTATTAAAACTGTGCATTATTCTAATAAATTATTCAGATACGCGTTAAAGCCTAGGTATCATTTGCAATATCCATTACCTAGAATCCAATGTAGTTAAATTACAATCGAATGAACAGCAAAATATGTTGATAACATAATTTTAGCCTGTAATAAATTCACACTTACAATTGCTCGTAATAATTTGTGGTTGAATTATCGTTTTAGGCGTTTTTACTAAATTCTTAGCTACCATTGGGTAAGTACGATCCAAGAACTAAATTCTTAAGAAACTTTCAAACTCTTTTCCTATGTAGCAGATGCATGTCACCTTTTTGAACTCTTTGTCATCCTTGTCTCCTTGTCTCCTTTTTATCGGGAAAAGTCCCGATAGCTACAATCTAGGGGTCTTTAAGTCAAGAGTGAATGGGTTTCTTCTAGGCAAGCGTGCTTCACCGTCGACCACATCATCGCTTACCCTCAGGTGAGATAGTGGTCAAGTGCAAGCCTATAGACAAAAAAAATAAAACTGCTTTTTTTGTTTCAAATGAAGAAAATTAGTAGTCGGCACAAAAGAGGTGCAAGTAAGAATTACCTAATGAGTTTTTTATTAAATCTTTTTTTTTTAATGTACCTTTTTTATGTAGCCTTTTTTTGTAGAATTACCCACGAATTTAGGACGCTGCATCTGAATGCAAGGCTTCTTGTAACAGGATGCGATATCCTTTGTATGAGAATATGAAATGCATTTTATTCTCGCGTAACCTGGATCCTCTAATGAGGTCTCATGTAAATGGTACCTACTTCATTTGGATGCTCTCTTATCCATTTTATAATCTGTTTATGCTAAGCTATTATTATCGGACACGTTCTTACAATAATTTACATACTAGTCTTGTTTTTAATTAAGTTCGAGTGTCGATTGTGACTCAGAATTAATAGTTTAACTTGTGGTTGGTTTTTATATGTGGAATTTTTATTTTGAAGAGTTTTTGTTTTGTATAGCTTTATTATTGTTTAGCCAAATTGCGTGTTCTTATTTTTAGACACAGACACATGTAATCTGTATTCTGAGTATGTTATCTTATACCTTTAAACTAGCAATTCTTGTATAAATGTATGTATATATATAACCTGAATCTCGGTAACGGCTCCAATGATTTTCATGAAATTTAGTGTGCAGGGGATTTCGGGGGCGATAAATCGATCTAGCTATTTTATTTTAGAAAACGTCGTTCTCTCTTTTTCACCCGAGCAGAGCTCGGTCGCCCAGGTACTGTATCTAATGTTTCATCACTGAATTGCAGTCGTGGTGGCTTTATCACTATCGCCCTATTCGATATCGATTATCAAAAGTCCAAAATGTGTCGCAATGATATTCAATAACACATGAGGCGATGGCGATAGTCAATCCCATACAAATTTGCCGTTTTGACAATCCTATCGCCACGTTTTCGATGATAGAATGTCACTTGTTTATCCCTCTAGTCTATCGGCTTTTGACAATCATGATAATATTATAATGCCTTAAGATCCAGAATTAAAAAAAAAAGCAAACTGAAGCAAAAGGTAAACTTTGCCAAATTGTGGACCACACAAACTAGGCTTTTCCCTAAATCAATGATCAGTCTATTCTACAAGTGATATAAATTGGTTAACTGATTCCGCAAAGAGTTTGTTTACAGAACGCAATGTTGCTACGAACGAGCAATTAGCGGCAAGCCTTTGTTTTTGTTGCACTAACCCAACACGCCTCCCGAAACTGTCAAATGAAAATGGTTGTTAGGCCTTGTCCAGAGTCAACACGCAGTGACTAGGCTACCCCTCAGATGCCGGTTTTTAAAATGAGAATCTCTTCTAAACAGCTAGTCGTGTTTTTTGTTTTAAATTTGCGTTACATTAGACCACTTACTTACTGTTTTTTTTTTTTCCTATAACATAGTGTAATTAATTTGTAAAGTTTGTCTAATACGGACAAAAACGAATAATCGCACCAAAACCGCCGGGAGCATTTTTATTAAATTTTCACCATCTCAAAGACAATAAAATTGAAACTACATTTTTATATAAGGCTTTTTTTAAAGTCATAGAGTAATAAGAAAAGTACAAAAAGCTACCGAATTTTGGTCCGCGCGGGTGTGAATCAAGGGCGCGTTTTGTTCCTTCAAGGTCGTTGGCGACTGTCGACGTCTTAAGTGGCCACACAGCATCGCGAAGTGTTGTAGCGGACAGTAGAGTCTAAAGGTGTTTCCTCAGGGTAAAACAAAAGACAATCACTGGCCAGCTATGCCGCCCCGCCACGTTCCGCTATGCACCCCCACAGTAACTTCAGCATGATCCCAAAATAGCGGATACATAATATGCACATTGATCACGCGATAACTAGAACGACTTATATAAGTCCTTGGTAAGGTCACAGTTGGAATACGCAGTTATGATATGGAACCCTTTATATAAGAAATATATAAATAACCTAGAGAAAGTACAGTACAAATTTTTGAAAGCAACACACTACCGATGCTGTCGTAGAACCCTAACTTATGAAGAACTACTCACTCAGTACAAGTTAACAAAGTTGGAGTCCAGGCGCACTTTTCTGGAAACTATGTTTCTTTATGACCTTTGCGCTAATAAATACGATTGTTCGGACTTAACAAACAGCTTGTCTTACGTTGTACCTAGAACTGTAGTGAGACGGGAGGTGCGCGCACGCCCCCTGTTTGCAGTGTCTTTTTGTCGCACAAACGCTGGAGTTCGTGCACCTCTTCGTCGCTTGGCACAAAATTATAATATACACTTCTCAGATTTAGACATATTCTCTTTGTCTGCTAGTAAATTTCGGAATACTCTGAACAACAAAATAAAAGACTTGTATAATTAGTTATTAAGAAACTGAAACTGTTCACTTGTAGACGTTCCCAAAATTGTATGTCTTATATAAACTGTGGATAACGTAGTGAGTTACGCACTTATAATATGTATATGTCTACCTTCTGTTATGTTTATTTCTAGTGTGTAATTGTTTGTTTTCCCAAACTAATAAATAAATAAATAAAATAAAATAAAACGTCTTCGGGTGCGATTAGGTGGCCACAGTGTACCGCGAGATGTTGTAGCGGACATTGGAGACAGGCTAGACCTGTTTCCTCATATTGAAGCACTAGATGACCGCTTTCAGTGAGGCCGCTTAATTACGTCGTCCTAGGTGCCCGCCAAAGTCACTTTAGTATAAACACAAACGATGGTTTCATTGAAAGAAAAAATAAAAATTATTTATTTTTGACTCACACAGGAGACATGAGACAAAAAAGATAAATTAAAATAAAATTGAATTTTTTTCACAAAAAATAAACCGACTTCAAAAGCAAAACACTTAAACGCGCAAAATAACTTTTGATCTGGAAGTCGGTATCTTTGGTGCCTCTTGTCTTTATCGTTTTGTGACACCGACTTCCGAATCGAAAGTAATTTTGCGGTTTTTAGTGTTTTGCTTTTGAAGTCGAGTTTTTTTTAGTTTTTATTTCTCTCTTTTTAGTTTTGGCACACAAACACCAAAATTGAAGCAATTTCTTTAGTTAGATACCTAAAGGATTGACAAAATACCCATAATAACGCAATTTACTCGTTCGTGCGGTTTGTCATTATGAAAACTGCTGAACTGATTTTGATGAAACTTGCACTATTCTATAAGTTGAGAAATATATTATACAATAAAAAAAGATTGATTACGATCCGATAACAATTTTAGGAGATATGCGTGAACAAACATACATACAGACATACATAGGTACATACACATATGAAATTTGGCACAAGAAGTGTTTAGGCCCATACAGAGTAACATATGTTGATATTGTGCAATTCCAACAATATTACATACATACGCGTCGAATTGATGACCTCCTTTTTTTCTGAAGTCGGTAAAAAGAACCCAATGCGAGACCAAAAAGGCTTTTATATCAGGATATAATATGATTGATACTTCATGCCCGCTTTAGTGCCCGCGAAAGCTCCTCACCCTGGCTGGAGTGTATACCATAGCACAATGTAACACGTATATAGTTTACCAATGGATGCATTATTAATACAACAAACATGCTAATCGGGTTAGGCGGACATCCTAATGAATTATTCTAATAGTTTTAATTATGGGAGGGAGGGCAACAGGAATGGAAGAATGGGAGATGATGTAACGTAACAGATTTATTTCTTAATCATAGGGACTAAAGTCGATACTAAGCTACCATGCACGCTCATATAAAGGTACCTACATCACCGGCAACAAGAACTTCAACTGTTTTACTACGCATATATGAGTTCACATTAAATGAACAAACGGGCAATTCGTTCCGTTTGACATCACTCTTTGTGGACAAAATCTGAATCCTTGTTGTAGTACTATTCCATCAAAACAAGGTGTATTTTTAAACTATTTTGCATCATCAAATCGCAAATATATAAGACTAGCTGTCCCACGCGGCTTCGCTCCCGTCAACTGGCTACCTACCTACCCATCTACCCTACCTACCTTACATGCATGATTGTTGCGTAACTTAAACCGTTTACGCAGCGCACGCAACGGAAGCTCTCAAAATGGAATATTTTGCCCGTTTTTGCAACATTTTTCATTTATGCTTCACTCCTAATGGTCGTAGCGTGATTTTATATAGCCTATAAGCTTTCTCGATAAATGGACTATCTAACACAAACATATTTTTTTAATTCCAACCAGTAGTTCCTGAGATTAGCGCGTTCAAACAAACAAACAAACAATAATAATACATTAGTATATAGATAGAAAGGGTAATTTTAAAAAATCTTCCAACGTTAAGCAATTTTTTGAAATCATCCCCTTGGTGAACCGAAGACCTTCAAACAGCGGCTAGAAACCTCGGCAGGACTGGATGTGGAATGCTGAGAATCTGTTGGTGTATCACAACTTAGAAAAGACCTACATTAATGTCGTAAGCTTATATTTTTTTAAACTCAAGCAAGAAACTAAATTATATCACACCATTACAATCAAGAACATCTTAGTCAATACAATCTAGAGTAGGTAAGTATCCATATTGTACTTCCCGCATTGACCAGACAGACCATACTGGACTTGCCTAACGGTTAATATTTGGAAGCTATTGCAGTACATGATGCCTTCTTCGGACGGTGCAAGTATCACTAATTTGGCGGCCAAGTCGAATAGACGGGTGTCGAGGCCGAACTGAGTGCCAAAAGCTATACGGGCCAGGCTCTCGTCTTGCCAGCAACCATAACGACTCACTGCAATTGCAATACATATTATGCTAATGTCTAATGTGGTGCTATTTTTTGTTTTTAAGATCGGGTCATTGGGGTTGATGGGTTCATGGAAAAGAGGTAGCTTTAAAAAAATAAAAGCGACTCGCGACTCGTAGACTCCTCATTTTTTATTCGTGCAAGGCAGACGTGTCGTGATGTTACCTATACCCATAAGGTATGTCTCCTAAGACCGACCTACCATTGCTTTGCCTTTAAAACAAGAAGTACTTTCTTTAAAAGCTGTGTTTCCACCGTAGTCATGATACAGTAATCATGGCCATCATTATCCATGCCTAACCCACAGCTGGGCATAGATCTTTCTTTTTTATACAATCCCCACGCTCCTGTGACAACCTCATCACAAGTTCTATCCGCAATGGCAAAATATCATCTACCCTTTACTTTAAAGAAAACCTAGTTTAGCCTAGCCATTCTTACATCTAATTTACTTATACAAACAAAAACTTTAAAAACTCACTTCGATAATGCAAAGGCATAACCTTCCTGAACAAATGCATTCTTCTGGCAGTCTTCTCGTGCCTCGTGATAGCTATCACTATACAGGGCGGTGATGCACAGGACAGGACTTTGGCTGAAGCGCCTGTTGTCGTGAACACTATGATAGCACTGGCTCCACATTGTAAGGCTGCGAGAGAAGCTGCTAAGGCTACTGCGTAGGGCTGGAGTACTGGCATCTTTAGCTGTAAATAATTATGAACAGCGCATTCCGTTGGTTAAAATTATTGTCCCACGGCATACAATCATCATTATAACTTAAGTCGAAAGACGTCCCCTGCTGGACATAGATCTACCTCAGCGTCGCCACCTAGACCGCCTGTGATTCTCTAATCCTACGGATACCTGCGAATTACAAAACAACCTACATTAAAAATAACAAGGCCATATTTGACTCTTTTGATCCTATACAAGATTATGAAGCACTGGTTCATAAACCATTTCCAAAATCAAAATCAAATAGGTTATTTGAAATAAACCTTAGAGGTACTTTTGAATTGTCAAACAAAAAAAAAACAAAAAAATTACTTGTTGCAAATTCACAAGCAAGCGTCAGTAAATTCATTCGCAAGCGTCTTTGAAGCATAATCAGCCTATAATGTTTAAACTGCTAGGATACACACCTCCTCTCTGTAAAAGAAAGTGGGTGAATGTATAAGATACATTTTTTGACAATCATATTCGCTGACAGATTATCAATTTGTCTAGCCCTGTCAGCATATTACCAGTAAGTCTAATGCTGAGTAAACTACCAACAAATTATATTTAGTAGGTACAACACATTTACCGGTAAACTCATTTTAAAATAATCGGCAGCAGCATCGTAATCCTTTTCTATTATTTCTGTAGCCCTTATGAAAGATTGAATGAACTCAATGGGAGGTTTCCCATGTCGATCGTCCATTAAGAAAATTCCATCTAATCTGTTCTTTATCAAATCATTAACTTGTATCAGTAACTGTCTGTCACTGGCTATTTCTTCATAGTAATTGTCCACTAATGTTGGGCTCATGTAGAATACAGGTTTGCGGGCCTAAAATAAGTATTGTTTTTATTATAACCTAAATACATTTTGAATTGTCTTCTACCTCTCTCGCGCGTGTTTTAATCCGATTCAGACTTTCATGTTTTTATTTATTAATTGTTCAAATAAAATGTTTTTCATTTTTATTTTTTTTATTTATTCCGTTCTAATACCAACAACTAATACCAATGGTATTTGTTTCAACTCATTTTTATTTTCTATTACGAACGGATACCACTCTTTAAACAATTAAATTTAATGTGCAACAAATACCTACCACTTGATTGCTCAGTCAAATCTAATCAAATTAAAAGCAATGCCCATTTTTGGCCAGAAAACGCCCAACAATTTTGCTTTTGTTAAAAAAAAAAAACATCTTTTTTTATGTTTATTAATCGCAATAAAAAAAGAAACATTAATGTGCTTATTGGCATTCAAAACAAAAACACCTTAAAATTAAACAAAATAAATAATTTAAACTATTAATGCCAAAAGGGCCTCAGCTCAGCATAATGCCAAATGGTAATACAGAGTATACCACCGGACGCTGATTTTCAGCTGCAGCCCAAACCAATTCATTTATCTATTCATTTAAAACTAATTCATTTATCAATTCATTTAAAACTAATTCATTTATCCAAACAAGATTGCAACATTTTTGCACAAAAAAGTACTGAAAAGATAAAATTAAATTAGGTAAATCCGGTAAATTCATTGGTTTGTGGATAAAGTAAAAAGTGTTGCCATTTAGTAATTTCGTTAAAAATATAATCGATTATCTTTTATTCAGTTGTTTTTTATGATGTAACTGTTTTTATTTTCGTATGGGGTTACGTACCTATCTAAAAATAACTAAGTCAGGTAATTTTAATATAAATTAAGAGTTGATTTTGTGAGATATTTTGTAATTTTTAGATTGTAAGAAATTTTTTCTTGTGTTGATATTTTTGCAAAAAAATAACTTGTACAGGTACAAGGAGGAACTAAAATTATAATAAAGTTTATTTTAATCAAATTTTATTATTGAACTAGACGTTTGCTAACATATTTTTGTGTTTTTGAATTTTACTGATTTTCTTTTCAAATTAATTGTCTTCTAATTACATACAAATCATTTTTACTGACTGTATCTTATATCTTTGAACTTGTTTTGGTATTAGTTTAAACAATGGTATCCGTTCGGAATAGAAAAAAAATATTTATTGAAGCCAATATTCAAATATCATTTTTTGAGTGCTCGCTCTTATCCGAATATACATATTTTAAGATCATTTCCAACAAATTATTTCAAGGTAAATCTCACAAACTTATCTGCTATTTAAGCAGATATGTTTGTGTGTAAGTGTTAGCTTTAATAATAAGTTATATCTATATGTATTGCCATATTCCGAGAACAAAAGTTAAAATGAATTAGGTACAAGAAGCAATTAAACTTGCTTCGTTTACAATATTTAGGAGGTAGTCTCCCAACTTGCGAGTTTTTGTTTTTGTTGGGCCCAAATTAGCATCCAGACTATTGGTCTGGCCTTCTCAACTTCTGAGACCTTTCAACAACTTATGAAATTATATTTTGAATTTAATGATTAACTATTAAACTACACCGTACCTACTTATCATTTGTACGTGACTTCCTATACATGACATTTACTTAATTTTTTTTATAAAATTAATAATTTAAATAACTTTTAAAAACAAGGTTTTCGTTTTCTTGAGGTGCTTCAAAATAATTGGTCTGCCATCTTTGGGAGTCCGCCATAGTGGAATTAGAATGATATCATATAGCTAACTGTACAATATCATCCAAACTAAACGTGTATCCAAAACTTCAGCGAAAAAATTTACCCATACTAACAAAAAAATCTAAAAAACATCACTAATAATAACCTAATAGCAACACGGTTAGTTATATCAAAATAAAATATTCACCTCTCTGCACCGTCGCAAAAGCTCGTCAAAGTCGGCAAAAATATTGCTCAACGTGGGATCCAAAACAACGCCAGTTGTAATCTGGTAAAATGAAAATTGTCATGAAACATTACACTATTCGATTTTTTTATAAAATGTAATATCCTATTAACCTTTATTATTTCATTAAGGTCCTTGAGTTCGAGTGTTGGAGGCCAAAACATAATTGGAATTGAAGATATTTTCTTATTATTTTTCTTGAATTGTCGCAGTTGGTCCATCGACGTTAAATCCTTCAAAATTATTATGTCAACCTGGATTAAAATGATTATTTAGTTACCTAAATCGATTATTTTTTCTTGAGAGATATTCTTTAAAATGTAATATTACTAATCTAAGATTAAAGTTTAAAGGGTAAACATTAAAAACTACAATTGCCTGTATTATAAATTTATAAGTTACCATTACTAAAATATCCAGTTTTAAATTATAAAGATTTTTATTCACTTACTCGATCATCGAAATCAATAGGATCATTAGCAGACATAGTGACAGACATACCAACAGGCGTATAATACGCCGTTGGAATCATTTCTGGCATTTTAGCTGAAAATTCCATAGCATCTTTGATTATATGGAAGAATTCAGCGTCATGTTGAGTCATATCAATATTGAAGATGTTCACTCCGACGTTGGTTAGACAATGGATGTCATAGCCATCGTAATTCTCATCTGAAAAGATAAACTGATGATAAATTTAAAGTTGTTTCTCGTATAGCAGACACTAATGAATTGATACTTGAATTGATAAGGTGACATTATCGGGAGTGTTCTTAGCTATATTTTGTGAAAATCGGTACAGCCGTTAAAAAGTTATGGGCTGTTTATTGTTTAAATCGGGGTATTTTCGCAAGATATCGTGTCATAATTACGTGTTCGATAGATTGTTGATCGAAGCGTGTCTGCTACTAGATAGATTATATAGTTTAAAAAGTATGAATAAAAAAAAAGTTGAGGGTTTTGGCAATTTTTAATTTTTTCTTGTTGTGATAAATATTGGCCTGCACTTTACACATTAACAAAGGTGCCTAAATAACGCTTGCAAACACGTTTGAAACGTATTAAGGAAAATATCTGCGTACTATGTCCAGGATCTGTGCCAGCAGTCAGTATTTTAATGGAGAGTGTGTTAACTACTAATGCACCGATAACCATTCTCATGCAGCTTAATGAACTGAAAGTTACTTACGGCAGTCATACATAATGTTAATAGTTTGATAAACTATATCCCTTTCAGTTTTCAAACCAAATTGCACCTGGAAATTAAACCGTACAATTTACTGCGTGGTCGTTAGCAAGAATGCGACCTATTTCTAGAATAATGTCTACTTTCTGGCTTAAATATTAAAAGCTGCTGGATAATCTAGAAAAACGTATTAATAGTTATCAGTTTGTTTAGAAATAATTTTGATAAATATCACACTTTCATATGATTATTGAGGACTTTTTTTTATTATATATAGGCTTGCGCTTGACCACTATCTCACCTGATGGTAAGCGATGATGTGGTCGACGGTGAAGCAAGCTTGCCTAGAAAAAACCCATTCACTCTTGACTTAAAGATCCCTAGATTGTAGCTATCGGGAAACACAGACTCCGGCAGGGAATTCCACTCCTTAGCTGTACGCATAATAAAAGTGTCCCCAAAACGTTTTGTGCGTATGGGTGGGATGTCCACCATGTACCGATGACGCTGACGCGTTTGGTAGTCCGATGATGGAACGGGCTGGGCGGAATTAATGCATGCAATTCCATCGCACACTCCCCGAAATATAACCGATAAAAAACCGAAAACGTCTCAAAATAATAAAATCATCTGCTGCAAAAAGTGGAAGTCTTTTATTTCCGACCAGTACCAGATTGGTAAGATAATTTTGCTATACATCAACGGTCCATTTTTAATGGAACCAGGTGAAGCTGTGCTAATAGGTACTTCGTTATTTTTATAGTATGGTATTATCGGTACTTACACCCTCTCTACGTTTACTTGGGTTATTATGCATCCACCAAACCATTTCGAATGAAAATATCTAAATATTTGCCTGGATGTTTTACGTTTTATTGTTATTTTGACACACCATAACCATGCAGATTTTATTTCAAACTAGCTGTACCCGCGGCTTCGCTCCCGTCATTCGTCTACCAACCCTACCCTACTTACCTACCTACCAATATTTTTCTCTAGTCATCATTCTTTCGCGGAGAATTTTGACATCTCCATTCAGAAAATGACTTCAAATGCACAACGCCATCTATCGAATATCGAGTTCAACTGTCCGAGTATCTGATTTGCGTGTGTTGTGATAATTTTACTTCTTGAACACTTTAAATTCATCTAACTTTTGATAGAGTGAACCGATTGCGATGAAACAAAAACTAAGTAATTCTTCGAGCTACGCACAATTTTTATGTATAAAAGTTATTTACATTGGTTTCGTGCATTTCACGTGATGCGTGCACAAATAAACAGACAAAAATTCCAAAAATGCCGGCAATAGGTTCTATTGGTTATCCTTTAACACCCTGGCTATTTTTTTTTGGAAATATTTTCGATGTACAAAAATTACTTTTCTACAGATTTATTATACCTATGTATATTGATATTGATGATGATGATGGTTAATGGGTTATAAAATCTCTGGTAAATGCACACTTGTATGTTACGCCCTGTTCGAAACCTCAGTCATCTCTCTTGTAGCACCAAAAATAATAATTATTTAACGTTAATTTAAAACGGGAACATGTTTTCACAACGATTCACGATACAATTGCGGGTACAAGCCCATCCAAAATCTGACCACCGCATTAAATTTTCAGTGTTCAACCATAAGCGTCACCTGAAACAAAATTACCGCGTACACCATGACCAATTATGGTGTACCAATCCTCGGTTCAAAGAAGCGATATTTTATGAGTTAAAATGTGGCTACATCCATCGTGTACGGGAGAGCACTTGAATTTATTCGCGTAATTAAGTGGAGTTTGCGATGGGGCCGGGCCCGGCTCTTCCCAGCAGTAAATGGAATTTACGTACGCCTCCTTTCGAACGTATCTTGAGTTTCTGGTTTAAAAATGGAGAGGAGCGTGTTGTTTACCACAATAAAGGTGATGCATTTTAAGGGGTGAGCTTTCTGCGCCTGCGATGCCTCTCATGTCTACTGCTGAAAATTTGCGAATTCACGGTAATTTCACAGTTGTCATTCGGTCCGGACATATTTTCTTCTCTCGTATCGGCCATGAACATCTCGAACAAATAATGGTAATAGCTTATGCTATGGTAATATATATCAGCAGCAAGTTAGTGGTGGGGCTAACTGGGGCACCATAAGTAGACTGGATGCAAGATAGATACAGGACCGGACTCATCGTTATCATCATCATTTCAGGCAACGACCACTGCTTGACATAGGCCTGCCCCAAGCGTCGCCACATTGATCGAACCTATGCGTCTCGCAACCACCGGACTCCCGCAGCCTTGACCAGGTCGTCACTCCACCCAGTTGGAGGCTTCCCAACGCAACGTCTTCCGATTCGCAGTGGCCATACCAAAACTTTTCGGCCCTGCCCACTTAAGGGCCGGTCCCTTTTCACAATTGGGCCTACTTTTAGCAGTCATTCGGCTAAAGTGATAATGAGGATACTTATATTCATACAGGCTATTTCAAAGTCAAAAAGTCAATCATTGAAACGAATTGTAGATAGATCGCCAACTGGAATGCTGCGTGATGACAGTGGATCAACTACCCAATAACAATAGGCTATTAGTCGAGAATCAGCAAATTATTGCTTAGTTGGTTTTGATATATTGGTTGAATGTTCATATTTACCAGTATTATTTGTTTCACAAAAATACTACCCAAACATTTGTTGGAAACTTCATCTGCTTGACAGCGCTTAAATGAAATTCAGTTTGTGTTGATTTTAACAAATTCCATTTCTATTTTACAGAATAAATATTTTTTTTAGTTCTCGGCAGTTTTAACAGGTTCCCGTTTGGAAACGGTTGACGGATTTGTTGTTTTTTTTATAAAATACAGCAACTGCAGCTCAAGCCATCCGTCACTTATATTCACAAGCTTACCTTTTTTTTTACTAAGCGGACCACATATTATGCGCACCTCCAAATTGTGGCACTCTCTGCCAGTCCGTGTCATCTGTATTCTAGCACCTATGACCCTTCAAAGCAAAAGTGGAAATCATCTTCTGGGTTCACTCGTTCCATCCTATACTTCTTCCATCACTTACCATCAGATGAAATCGAAATCAAGAGCAAGATCATTAGGAGTAAAAAAAATACCGTTAAAGTAAACGCTATAGCTTATGGCTTGGTTCTATAAAGAGGCTTTTACTCTCTTACCGTGGGAGAAAAGGGTGGACCAAGGAAGCTGAATGCGCTATATTGCATTACTGTTTAGTTTAGAAAAAGAAATCTTACCTTAAACACCACGAACTTGAATTTCGCCTTTCAAGATTTAATAAAGGTGTATATTACTGTAGTTAATTCACTTAAAAAAACACATCTAACAATTAGTGAGAGTTGTTGTAAACACACTTTTTTCAGGTAGGCATCAAAGTGTCACGTTGGAACTTCGTTAGCGTATTGCCCTCTTCTTATAAAATGTTAGTAAAATCAACACCAATGGTTACTTTAATCGTGGACAAGTGTAATTTGGAATAATAATATTAAAAAAAAAAACTGTAAAACTATTTTCTTAATGTCCCTCGGCAAACTTCGTGTTTCGTCAGTCATCGGCTTTCTATCAGTTGCCCTTTGCACCTGGGGGGGGCAGGCTGGACTTGTCAATGAACTTAGAAGTATAAACAGTTGTTAATACTATTTTAACATAATGTTATTTATTTAAAAAATGGGAGGAAAGCTGCTAAAGCTGCTATTTTTACAGCTCTATATATTTCACACGGAAATCAAAACAAAACAACAATAAAGTACTTAGTTCTAAATTCAAATGATTATACACGACAAATCTAATAATTGATGGACATGGCAGTATTCGTTTGTATTTGGAAATGCGATGACTGCCGAGGGACATTAACAAAATAGTTGTACTGTACATGAATGTTTTTGTAAGCATTTTGACGTAAGCGTCAGGACCCCTGGACCAAGAGAGATATTTGATGTTTAGAAAATACCAAAATTTACTACCTTTTTGCTACTATTTGATACCTAACTTCAAATATTTAGTACCTCAACTGATAGCGAAAAAACACGTAAAGAAAGTGGTCAGCCATTCTGACATCAGGATGTCTGGACCATTTTTTTTTTCATAGGTTGAGACAACACACCTAATTTATCTCTTTGTAAATATTTACTACCTTTTTAGTACCTCAACATATATTTTTTTCAAATTTTTTTGGCAGTCCGGAAAAATGCTACGCATGAAAGATTGCACCAATAGAGATATTTGATGTTTAGAAAATACCAAAATTTACTACCTTTTTGCTACTATTTGATACCTAACTTCAAATATTTAGTACCTCGACTGACAGCGAAAAAACACGTAAAGAAAGTGGTCAGCCATTCTGAAATCAGGACGTCTGGACCATTTTTTTTTTCATAGTTCGAGACAACATAACTAATTTATCTCTTTGTAAATATTTACTACCTTTTTAGTACCTCAACATATATTTTTGTCAAATATTTTTCGCATTCCAGAAAAATGCTACGCAAGAAACTTTGTTAGTTATGTATATTCTCCCTCACACACACACACACAACACACAACAACACAGACACACAACAAACATTACAGAATAAGCAATAACATTATTAATTATTATTAAAAAAAATATATGTAAAATCCTAAACCTGTCCTGTAAACCTTTACTGTGAAGTGAGGCCCCCTCCTAAAATTTGTATGCTTGTTTTGTTTCTCTAAATCTTATTACATTTTGTAATCTTCTTGTTATTTTTTAAAGTTTTTTTCACCTCCCTCCATATACCGTAAGTACAAAGAGACCTTCACAGTAGCCCGCGAAATTCAAATTTTCGTAAGTTTTTTGCAATTTGCAAGATGTCATGAAATCCTGACATTTGATAGCAATACTAACATAGGGATTTGTATTACTGATTGTAATGATTATAATTATGTAAGTACATATTTTTACAGTCGCGAATCATACTTTAATCAACGCACACCCGGACACTGAGCTGCACACTGCAAAAAACGTACGAAACGGGCTAACGTGAAGGTTCCCCCTTAATACTTATGCCATGTAAATAGATAAATTGTCACTTTATTAATAGAAATATCATCATACATCAATTAATCATAAATAAGCTTGACTGCCGCAAATCTTGTTATCACTATAGTTAGTTGGTCTCTCATAGTGAAACAAAGTTTTTGCCCGTAACATAAACATTCAGAACACTAATCTGACGACGGTATACTTTTTATTTCCAACAGTATTCGTGGGTAACGTATAAATTATTTCTTAAAAACTACCTACCCTCATATTGGTTAATAAAGTTCGTCACGTCGCGTCTTGTCATTCGCGTCACACAGTTACACCAATAATTATTTCTTCTTTTCTATTTTTTTTTTAATAATAATTAATAATATTATTGCTTATTCTGTAATGTTTGTTTGTGTGTCTGTGTTGTTGTGTGTTGTGTGTGTGTGTGAGGGAGAATATACATAACTAACAAAGTTTCTTGCGTAGCATTTTTCTGGACTGCCAAAAAAATTTGAAAAAAATATATGTTGAGGTACTAAAAAGGTAGTAAATATTTACAAAGAGATAAATTAGGTGTGTTGTCTCAACCTATGAAAAAAAAAATGGTCCAGACATCCTGATGTCAGAATGGCTGACCACTTTCTTTACGTGTTTTTTCGCTGTCAGTCGAGGTACTAAATATTTGAAGTTCGGTATCAAATAGTAGCAAAAAGGTAGTAAATTTTGGTATTTTCTAAACATCAAATATCTCTCTTGGTCCAGGGGTCCTGACGCTTACTTTGACGTAAGCGTCAGGACCCCTGGACCAAGAGAGATATTTGATGTTTAGAAAATACCAAAATTTACTACCTTTTTGCTACTATTTGATACCTAACTTCAAATATTTAGTACCTCAACTGATAGCGAAAAAACACGTAAAGAAAGTGGTCAGCCATTCTGACATCAGGATGTCTGGACCATTTTTTTTTTCATAGGTTGAGACAACACACCTAATTTATCTCTTTGTAAATATTTACTACCTTTTTAGTACCTCAACATATATTTTTTTCAAATTTTTTTGGCAGTCCGGAAAAATGCTACGCATGAAAGATTGCACCAATAGAGATATTTGATGTTTAGAAAATACCAAAATTTACTACCTTTTTGCTACTATTTGATACCTAACTTCAAATATTTAGTACCTCGACTGACAGCGAAAAAACACGTAAAGAAAGTGGTCAGCCATTCTGAAATCAGGACGTCTGGACCATTTTTTTTTTCATAGTTCGAGACAACATAACTAATTTATCTCTTTGTAAATATTTACTACCTTTTTAGTACCTCAACATATATTTTTGTCAAATATTTTTCGCATTCCAGAAAAATGCTACGCAAGAAACTTTGTTAGTTATGTATATTCTCCCTCACACACACACACACAACACACAACAACACAGACACACAACAAACATTACAGAATAAGCAATAACATTATTAATTATTATTAAAAAAAATATATGTAAAATCCTAAACCTGTCCTGTAAACCTTTACTGTGAAGTGAGGCCCCCTCCTAAAATTTGTATGCTTGTTTTGTTTCTCTAAATCTTATTACATTTTGTAATCTTCTTGTTATTTTTTAAAGTTTTTTTCACCTCCCTCCATATACCGTAAGTACAAAGAGACCTTCACAGTAGCCCGCGAAATTCAAATTTTCGTAAGTTTTTTGCAATTTGCAAGATGTCATGAAATCCTGACATTTGATAGCAATACTAACATAGGGATTTGTATTACTGATTGTAATGATTATAATTATGTAAGTACATATTTTTACAGTCGCGAATCATACTTTAATCAACGCACACCCGGACACTGAGCTGCACACTGCAAAAAACGTACGAAACGGGCTAACGTGAAGGTTCCCCCTTAATACTTATGCCATGTAAATAGATAAATTGTCACTTTATTAATAGAAATATCATCATACATCAATTAATCATAAATAAGCTTGACTGCCGCAAATCTTGTTATCACTATAGTTAGTTGGTCTCTCATAGTGAAACAAAGTTTTTGCCCGTAACATAAACATTCAGAACACTAATCTGACGACGGTATACTTTTTATTTCCAACAGTATTCGTGGGTAACGTATAAATTATTTCTTAAAAACTACCTACCCTCATATTGGTTAATAAAGTTCGTCACGTCGCGTCTTGTCATTCGCGTCACACAGTTACACCAATAATTATTTCTTCTTTTCTATTTTTTTTTTAATAATAATTAATAATATTATTGCTTATTCTGTAATGTTTGTTTGTGTGTCTGTGTTGTTGTGTGTTGTGTGTGTGTGTGAGGGAGAATATACATAACTAACAAAGTTTCTTGCGTAGCATTTTTCTGGACTGCCAAAAAAATTTGAAAAAAATATATGTTGAGGTACTAAAAAGGTAGTAAATATTTACAAAGAGATAAATTAGGTGTGTTGTCTCAACCTATGAAAAAAAAAATGGTCCAGACATCCTGATGTCAGAATGGCTGACCACTTTCTTTACGTGTTTTTTCGCTGTCAGTCGAGGTACTAAATATTTGAAGTTCGGTATCAAATAGTAGCAAAAAGGTAGTAAATTTTGGTATTTTCTAAACATCAAATATCTCTCTTGGTCCAGGGGTCCTGACGCTTACATTTTGACGACCCGTTTGACACAGTAACCGAGCCATAGGTTCCGTACCCGCATGTAAATAGGCTAGAGAAAAACTTTGCTCAAAGGATCCCTTAGGTAAAGAGGGAAAAGCTAATTTGTGGACATAACCCTTATGCCCCGAACTTTAACTAAGCATCCGAAATTATATTCCATTTAAGTTCTGTTACACTGAATTAACCCAACAATTCAAACCAATTAATTTTAATTGAATAGTTCTGTAGCTTGTTAGTTTCAATTATTTCAGTATCTTCATTTAGTTAAGTAGTGTTCTAAGCAACAAGGCTATAAAGTCACGGTATCTTAATAGAAGCTCTAAGAAAACCTCATTTAGCTCTATTAACTTTTAGCGAAAAACTGCCTTGAAAAATGAAAAGAAAAAATGTAACAAAATTACTCGGACAATATTTTGAGAGTACCTGTAAGACTGATCCAATTCGAAGTGAAAAAGCACATTTGTAAATTGTCTTTAATAAATTCGGTTGATAAATCCATGCGACAGCCTTTCAATCTAGATATAATTTGAACATTGACCTGCCTCGAAAACTTTTCTAGCTAGCCGAGATTTCGCCGTCGAATTTTGGCACAAATAACCTCAACCAAGTTCACAATTCATCAACAATGAGTTCCATTCATTCGCTGTGCGCATTATAAAGGATGTTTGGAAGCGCTTGGTTCGAATTGGTGGAATGGCAACAAGGTAAGGATGGTAACTTGCAGTGCGTCTAGATGTCCGATGGTAGAAGGGGGCTGGTGGGATGAGGTCGTGGAGTTCTTGAGCACACTCACCGAAGTACAGACTGTAGAAGACTGACAAGCAGGCAACTTTGCGGCGATGAGCCAAGCTGTGAAGCTTGGCGTCCACCAGTTCAACGTCGCGAATGAGCCTCGTGGCTCTGCGTTCCACTGAGTCAAGCGCGGCAAGTTGATACTTAGCTGAACCATCCCAAAGGTGGCTGCAATACTCCATGCAGGATCGGACTTGTGCTTTGTATAGGGTTAAAAGCTGTCCAGGCGTAAAGTATCGCTTCACTTTATTTAGGATGCCCAGTTTTTTGGCCGCGATTTGGGCTTTGTTCTTAATGGAGGAGCCGAAGTTGAGACTGGATGTCAACTCCATGCCTAGGAGCTCGAGCCGATCAGTCACAGGAACAGACGTACCCCGAAAAGTAGGAGTTTGATCGAAAATACTCCTCTTTGCGGTAAAAAGACACGCCTGTGTTTTGGTGGCGTTATTGACACCAACTTTCGAAATGAAAGTTGTTTTTCACTTTTTAGTGTATTTTGGAAGTCGGTTAATTTTTTTTGTTAGTTTAGTATTTTTTCCTTTTAAGTTTTGGTACCTTATATTACAATGGAAATTATTTATAGCTGAGGGCTTCTCATAACAATTCCAACAAGCCTAAACACGACTGTGATTTGTTTTATTACGGAGTTCCGGTGCCTACCTTCCGGCATCATCATCAGATAAGTTCAATGGTACCATTTTCATAAAAACCATTTATTTAAATTTCCTATATCACAGTCATTTAAGTATTCGAGATATCTAATACCCAAAACATACTTATCATAAAAAAGTTCCGGTGCCCATCTTCATCAGTTCCACTACACCACATGCCTTTCTGAATGCAATTGCTTGCCATGTTGATGAAAATACCAAAATCGCTATATTTATACCTACAACATTTTAAGAGTACCCTTGATTTCCATAGGTTTCCCTCATCGGATCCTGACTTGTTGACGATGGAACTACCTCGATAGTATACCACTACAATTTTTTTTCCAATATCGGTCTATAATTGACGGAGTAATCGGTCATCGCCACATCATCGCTTACTATCAGGTGTGATAGTCAAAGTCAAGTCAAAGCACTTTATTTCAAGTAGGCCAGTTACAGGCACTTTTGAATTGTCAAAAGACAAAATAAAATATTACAAAATTATGGTGCTACAGTCCCAGTCACAAGACATAATAACTGTGAAAGTACCGTAGATGCCCATTCCAAGGCGTAGATCTCAATGGAGAAGAACGGGCAAGAAACTCCATGGACACTCTTTTTCAATTAGGTAATTATTACAAATCATTTGTTACATCATTCATGTTGAGATTACACATTATGTGAGAACGATGTAGAAAGTTAAAAGTGTCCATAGTAAATATAAAAAGACAATTCAGAAATAAAATTAGAATCAATTAAAATAAACCATGGCAGCTAAGAGATGACCAGTCCCAACCGACAGCGCCCGTTCACGAACATGACACATGTATCAGCACCATTCAGCTCAACCATTTTGAAGGGAGCTAAATGATCCGACACACGCGCCACCATCGGCGAGACATTTGAGTGGGCATGACATACTCTCAACCACCGGAGTCATTCAAGTCAATAGAAGACGTAGGTATCTAGACAATAATAGCTCTGAAGTACATGGTACTCACACAATGCTGGCTATGCTGCTATATAATACTAGAAAGATTAACTCTATATAATGCAAAGATAGTAGCAATCTTCATCAGCTCCGACAATAACAGTAAACGATACCTACGACAGTCTTACCAAAAATAAAATTTAAAAAATACACATAAAAACGAAATTAAAAAATAATAATATTTAACCTGACAGCAAGCTAATTTTGGTAAAAGAACACGAACATTGTCTTGAGTTCAACACAGCGACCAACTATGCTTATCATCTAAATAATCATTAATAGAATAGTATGCCTTAGAACAGAGCTTTTACTTTTGCTTTAAATGCGTTAAATGGCAAATCTAGAAAAGAAGACGGTAACTTGTTGTAAAAAGTTATACCAACCCCAACGAATGAACTATGCACCTTATGAAGTCGATGAAAGGGAGCTCGTAATTTGTCCTTATTTCTGGTGTTAAAGTTGTGAATATCACTATTGTTACTGTACAAATGAATGTTCTGCCTAATATATAAAATGTTGGCGAATATGTACTGTGAAGCCGCTGTGAGAATACCAATCTCTTTAAAAAAATCTTTTAGAGAAACACGCGCACCTAATTGGTAAATGGCACGAACAGCTCGTTTTTGAAGCACAAATATATTTTGAATATCAGCGGCTCTGCCCCACAGTAGAATACCTACCGTAGGACATGATACTGTGAAAAGTGTCAAGCGCAAGCCTAACAACAACAAAAAACAAAAAAACGGCGAACAAACATAAAAAATACGTACAGTCGGACATAGAATCTTCTCCCTTTTGGCAAGTCGGTTAAATAGGAAAATGTCGGAAAAGGTGGATAGTGATGTCCACAATATGTCACATTTCACTCACTCGTCTTTTAAAACACACACTCTGAAATCAATCCAAACTCCTACCACTTTCACAATCCCCAAAAAAAAAATACTCCGAAATCCTTTTTACTCATATTCTTACAAACAAATGTTCAACAAAATATAAGATCAAAGGTATGACTTACACGCGGCCATTGTGTCCCCGTCATCCCGTTTCATAATACATAAGAACCGTACAGCAAACTGTTATAATGAAGTGAAATATTCATCAGCAACCGTCTGGAGACCTGGCAACGTGGCTACCACCCCGAAAACGTACTCCCTAACTGCCTTATTATGATTTTTTACACACACACTGTGTCGCTATTCGACATTTTTTGAGTCAGAAAATGAGATTTACGAACTACAAATATTTTTGGCCTCCATGAAAACATCATGAGGAAAATGGGATGTCATAATTAAGAGATCCTACAAGTTTCACGAGACAAAAACAGAAAACAGCTACTTAATAAATAAATACCTATTACCAGTTATTTTTATATTCAACATATTCTTACGCGTAGACGATGCTTTCGCACATGATAAAATTGTCTTTTTTCCGCATGGACAACTTTTTTTTAAAGTAGAAATACAATAAAATTTGAAAAACAAAATTAGTGGCTTACTAGTCTTACTATATGCCCAGTCCATACCATTTTTTGCAGATTATTATTCGCCACCAGTAAGCTGAAAAAGCAATTGAAAAACCTGCTGTTTCGCGATTACGTAAAAACGTGTGTTAGGAATTAATTTTTACTAATTTAATTTGAGCAGTTATCAAAAATGTTTACTGTATATTTACTAGATAACTATGTGACGCAAAAAAATTGAGATTATTGAGAAATTTGCGCTGAAAAATAGCTGTTTTATGTTTTTAGCTCTTGAAACTTGTAGGGACTCTTACACCCAATCCACTTCGGACTCGCGTTGTGGTATACGGCCCATTCTTTCACATAGAGGGGAGACCTTTGCCCCACCATTGGGAACATTATAAGCTGATAATAATTGCGAATAAAATTTTGCAACATTAATAAGATGAAAAATCAAGGGCCTGAGAAAGAGTTTCTGCATCTATAAAATAAATAAAATGGAAATGGAATTTATCTACGTACCTATTTATTTGATATTTTTTTATTAAGAAGCGCAGTCACATCGCTAGCGCATTGTCGCGTCGCACCCGACTAAGGGTGCCTTAATTTGAACATAGGCGATGAAACAAGATCGTAATTGTATATTTTTAATTTTGCCATTCAGTGATTAAATCTGCCCGTCGGTGGTGGTTCACTGATTGCTGATGAGACATCTCTTTGCTATAATCACTACGCTAGTAGAATGAGTGATTAGTGATCAAGCAACTACGTTGTTATTAGCTGACATGAGGACACTGCTGCAATTTCGATTGTGCGTTCGTTAGCATGCATTTGACTAATTCATTTACACATAATGTGTGTTCCGATACTCATTGCGACAGAATACCTACTCGAGAAAGCTATACCTACATTTTCTTTGAAATCTAGAATCTCATTATTTTGCAAACAATGTCCATGAAAATCGTCTGCTTTCGAATTTGATTAGACAATCTACTTACCCAGATTATGCTCGTAGTTAACTTCACCTTACTTACACCTGATTAAAACCGTACTTTTTCTTCTTGCATGGTAGTGGCAAAAACAAAACAGTCTGCTCGTATTAACATCATCAACGCATTTCCCTTGTGTACCAACCAAAAGTCCTCTTTTTACAATTCACTAAAAAACTAGCAATTATAGTAATGCACCTTTCGTGAAATAAAAACTAAGATAAACAGAATAAGCCGACGACGGTCCCGCGTCGTTGAATTTTTGAGGGCCCCGTGTGAGACCGGCGCATATTTCGGATGAAAATCTGCTGCTGCGGTGTCGTGCCGTGTCGTATGAAAAAAGAAAACTCGTTAGCATACAGTTCGACATACGAGTGAAGCGACGTGTTTATGATGAGACGTCTCGAATTATGATTGCATTTAAAACGAGAGATGAGAACGCGAGTGTTTTGTTATCTTTGAATTTGTATGATGAGAAACGTAGGGTATGAGAAATGTTATTATTAGTCTGAAGACGTTGACTGGTATGAATAAACATTGCTCAGGTGGTGCAAGAGTAAGAATCTGTGTTTGCTGTACTAAATAATATTTTATTGCAGCAAATATAGATAGAAAATTGTTGCGTAAAGGAACAACTAGCTCAAAATTATGATAACAACTTCATGCTATAAAAACAGCATCACTGCAGTTTTGATTTTTGTTGCAGAGCCGAAAATACTCAACAAAATACCAGCAGTGGCACCATTCTTCGTCCACGACTAGCACGATTTAAACATACATGCAAGTTTATATGGATGATTGGAAAAGCAGTGAAAGCAAAAGTCGAGAACTTGGTATAGATTGCATTTCAAGTATGCATTGCTCTGTTGGAGACTGTAAAACTGCAGCTCGGAACAAAATTCGTAGCGTTGAATATAAAGTGACAAAGATATATCTTCTTTTATGTTTTTGTAAAAATTTAAACGAAAAATAAAGGGAAATTGTGGTTGCTGAAATTAAGTTTTGTAACGTGTTGCATGCAGTGAGCCTTATTAAAAGTAAACGTGCTTCATACCACACATTTTCATAGTATAACCATGTGTATAAATTACCTGAAAATTCTATTCATCCTCTACAAGGAAAAGATGAGTATTAGGAACTTTCTGACTCCATCAACATTATTTTTCAATTAAATCTAAATGAACTCCCTAAATTATCTGTGTATATTCATAGATTCCCACGAATCATATTATTCATCCTCCCGTAAAAACGAACCACAAAGTTAGAACGCTCGTAACTTTTACCTTACGTCAAGTTATAACAAACTTTTAATCTCTTATGTTATCCCGTCAACGGCGCAGACACAAAATAGATAGGTGCAGAAGATTTGGTCCATGCAACGAGTGAAAACGCACACACACATATAGTACAACTATTTTCTTAATGTCCCTCGGCAATCATCGCATTTCCAAATACAAACGAGTGCAAATTTTCAAGTCCATCAATTATTGGATTTATCGTGTATAATAATTTGAATTCAGAACTAAGTACTTTATTGTTATTTTGTTTTGATTGCGCGTGTGAACTATTAAGTAAAGCACAGCACAGCTAGTAAGTACAGTGTTCGGTGGGCGGGTGTGCTGTCGGAGCCGTATAAATTGGAGTGTGGAGTGAGACAGGGAGGATTAACCTCCCCTGCCCTCTTCAATTTGTATATGAATGCCCTGATTGAGACGCTTAGCGGTCATCATGTCGGTTGTCATATTGACGGTGTTTGTGTCAATAATTTAAGCTACGCGGACGACATGGTGCTGCTGAGCGCGTCAGTCGGTGGTATTAGGACACTATTGGCCATATGTGAGCGTTACGCGACTGAACATGGGTTATTGTATAATGTTCAGAAAAGTCAGTACATTGTTTTTGAGGCGAGGACCAGGTACCTTCCTGATGTGCCTCCTATACGGCTAAACGGTGTTACTCTTGAGCGAGTGGAACAATTTAAGTACCTAGGTCACTTGGTCACCACTGACCTCAAGGACAATGCTGACATTGAAAGGGAACGGAGGGCTCTTTCCGTGCGTGCGAATATGATAGCTCGCAGATTTGCACGTTGTACTGCAGAAGTAAAGGTGACGCTCTTTAGAGCATTCTGTACCACCTTCTACACTTGCAGTCTGTGTGAGAAGTATTCGCGGGCGTCGTATGGGGCCCTTCGTGCCCAGTATAATAACGCGTTCAGGAAACTGATGGGGTTGCCTTGGCGTTGTAGTGCGTCAGGGATGTTTGCGGCGGCGCGTGTTGATTGTTTTTATGCGATAATGCGCAAGTGCGCAACATCAATGGTGGCCCGAGTTATGGATAGCCCTAACAGGGTTCTGAAAATGATTGCTGACAGAGTGGACTGTCCGTATATAGTTCACTGCTGTCAGTTACATGTGTCACCGTATCGTGTTGTTTACTAATACTTAGTTTTAATGCATATTATTACTAACCCTATATGAGTCATCGCTCGAAATAAAGTTTTTGAATTTGAATTTGAAAGCTGTAAAAGTATTTTCCACCACACGAAGTTTGCCGAGGGACATTAACATAACATTGTATTGTAATTATGTACTACACAAGTAGAAACGTTTTGACTTACAACGAGACTCTCTTACAATCAACATAATTTTGAAAGGGTTCATAATCCATAATACATATGAACCATTTTATTTTTTCATATCTTCATATGAAGTTATAACAAAAAAAACAAAATAAATTTTAAAACTGCTTGACTACTTTAATAACGCAATAAAAAAAAAAATTGTCAAATCAATTGACAAAATGAAATAGACTGGGATTTACGCAATGGGACTGTCGTTTTTAAATATTCTGTTTACATTTTTTGTTTCATATACTGTACCTACCTAATATTTGCATGTCACTTACCGTAGCAGGACTCAGAAAAACTATAAGACTGTGTTATTTTATTACCTGTGAACAAGAATAGATATGATGTGCATTTGCTTGAATTGTGATGACAGATGGCCACACATACGTGACATTGTGTGCGTGCTTTTTCGTCGGTAGTATTGAGTCAACCTTCTGTACCGATCTATTTAGTGGCACAGGCGTCTACTCTGCTAGTAATTGTATCACGTATAAGCACTTTACATTTTTTGATTACACACCCTGTCTGTACGTCTGAACGCCGGAACGCGGTTTGTTGAAGAGATAATGAAATTAATATACTTTTGTTACGAATATTTTTTGTGAGTAGATGAAGTTGAATTTTTGAGAAGTGCTATACTTATACTACTACTTATAAAATTAACCATACGGCGTTGAGTGAGAGTTCAGTAAATGAATCTCCCGAACCATACAGTTTCCTGTCTCTAGCTCTACATTCATCTTTATTTTTTCCATCCCGTATTTGCATACTTCGGGACATAGGCCCTAATTCTCTTCGAATGCCCTCCTCCACTCATGTAACATCCTCTTCTAGGTTCTACCCGTGATGCCATTTATGTCTTCGGTATCTACTTAACACTTTCTAAAAAGTTTTTTATTTTTATTTTACAAAATCAAAATCATTTATTTTTATTTTACAAAGGCCTACATGGGCACTTATAAAACGTCGATAAAAGGTGCACGGTTCGGGTTAGTCGTTTCCTATGGAGAAGAACCGGCAAGAAACTCCATGGTTACTCTTTTAAAAATTTTGTGTTTACAATATTTCCATGTTACAGCATTAGTACTTGGATATGGGGGGACAACGTAGGCCCGACAATAAGTCGTACGAAATTAAAAAAACAAACAAAAAAAATAATGTTAAACGAAATAAAAAGTTAATAAATGTTAACAATCATCTAGAAATCTAGAAAGCCTACAATGTTCACCCATTCACAATCGGTAAAAGAATATAAACAAAGGTAAAATAAAAAAACAAATAAAAAAAAAATTAAAAAAAACACTACACTAAATTTAACATGTGGCACAAATACTATTAACAGTGCTGTAACTATTCTTAGCAAAGGGCTATAAAGATGATTGAAAAATATTGTAAAAAGTCTAATTAAAAGTGAAAAAAAATGAGATTGAGAATAGTTAGAGACATCCATATATTTGTGCCGTTTATGAGTTACCAGGGAAGCCGCATGCGCAGAGGGAGCTAAAGCCAAAATTTTTATCTTCAACGTAGTCCTTGATTTTATAATATGCTTTTTTAATAAGGACAAGTTTGATGTAGTTTTTGAACATTCCATCGGTCAGTTCTCTAACTGACTTAGGCAACTTGTTATTGAAGCGTATACTGTTTATAAGAAAAGACTTGCTAGTTTTCGTTAATTTTATTAATTTATGGCTTACCTACTTATAATTCAATTAATAAACCGAGTATATAGAGGGCACTTATTGCTATAACATCACACATCACCAGCCTATTAATGGTCCCACTGCTGGGACACAGGCCTCCTCTCTGTTAGAGGGAATGGGCCGTAATCCACCACGCGGGCCCAGTGCGTGTTGGTGGATGTCACATGTCTTCGGATTTTTGGTTCTAGGACATGCCGGTTTCCTCACGATGTTTTCTTTCACCGTTTTGAGAGCAGTGGTGATGAAATAATTTACACAAAGGAAAGCGCCTGCCTGGGCTCGAACCCACGACCTACAACTTGTAAGTCGCGGCCGATACCACTGGGCCACCACTGCTCCAATCAATGCTATCAATGGACAATTATTATTGTACTATCCCATCACTTCATTAAAAATAGTCTTCAGGACACACCAATAATTTGCCAACGACACATCAAAAACAAAGAACCAGGATACTTATCCAACCTTAACAGAGGTAAAAGCCCGAACAAGATTACTTATTAAGTAGATTACCGAGCACGGCGAGTCGGCCTCGACTGCGGAACCCATTCAGGGTTCGTAGACGGGCGATGAATTTTTGAGAGGCCTTCACAACGTGTGTGAGACTGGCGACTGAAAGCTTTTTTTCAAAAAAGGAATCGGCGTCACAGTCTCACAGATAATGAAAGAGACAGACTACTCAGAAGAGTACAGCAATGGAATGTTTTTGGCTTTACACGATTATGTTTATGCTACCGGGCAGCTTTGTTTTAAATTTCGTTTGTGGTGCAGCAGTGTAGGAATGACATGTAGACCACACACGGAATTTAAACAAAGAGGCGAGGGTTATTTTTTGCGGTTTTTGAGGTGACAAGACCTCTGTTCTATTATACACCAACATAGTTTCAAGCTACCGAAATAATCCGACCAGTGTTGGATATAAAAGATAAAAAAAGATTTTTGTGTTTATTATATCTGTAGCATAAATTCAAGGAATGGATTATACACAGTGGGATTAATATCAAAAGTATAGGCTAATGTGTAAGGGGATTTTTCAAAGGAGATTTTCATTATTTATTTCCAACGCGTGCAAAGCCGCTAACATTTATTTATTCATTCTCGTTGCTTCTTATCTCTAACGTTTATTTTATTTTAGGTAACATTGTGAGATTTCGGTATTCATTCCCGACTCTACAGAACATGTTTTAATATTTTAAACGGGTCGTGTCACGAAGGCTTGGTAAATAATTGAAGCATTCTAGTACTTTGTACGTGAAAATGTACCAGTATTTAGTTTTTACTGTGGTAGTTAAAACTGGAGATAAAATTTCACGTACATTTAAATAGATACCAACAAAATTTGATATCTGGCAAAACTGATTTATATTCACGTACTTTAACCCCCTGAAAGATTTCTAATGAATTTGAATTCTATCTTCAGAAAGGTCTAATGCGTAGTACCTACTCAAAACCGGCGTGCGTATATGACCAGATGTTTGAACGTAAACGAAGCTACATCATCATCATCATTTCAGCCGAAAGACGTCCACTGCTGGACATAGGACTCCCCAAAACGTCACCACACTGATCGGTTCAGTGCGTTTCGAATCCACCGGACTCCCGCGGTCTTGCTTGACCAGGTCGTTATTCCACCTAGAGGGAGGCCTTCCAACGCTGCGTCATCCAGAACTTTTTGGCCCAAAGGCCATCCGTTCTGGATGCAATGTGCCCTGACCACTGAAAATTAAAGATATTAAATTTTGTTGATGACACATTATCTTTAGAAGCACTAGAGCCCTCAAACAATGCTCAAAATTGCGCTGTCAACAGAGGCTTAGTGTACAAATTTGACAAATATAAATGAAAAAAGGAAAACATAGGGACATAGTATATATCTTACTTTACCAGTTTATGGAATATCTTTTAAATTGGTCCAATATTGGAGGAGGAAAGAGACGAGAGCCAAACCACGAATTATGACTTTTTACTAAGGAAATTCAGTCGGCGCTCTCTGCCCATATTTCCTCTTTGGCAATTCGTCGGACTATGTCGATAACCTTGGTTCTCCTGCGGATATCTACAAGTAGCTAGATATAGGTGAATATAAGAATCGTAGCAAGTGACGTTCTGTATACTCATGGGCAAAAGGTGTGAGTTTATATGTGTAAAATTCACTCTGTATATAGCTCAAATATTGAGCTCTATCTACAGTCCTACATGACATATTTTCAACTCTGAAACATAATTTGATCAATTCCAACGCGTCACCGTTATAATTGGTGATCATCAATGTGATACAAAATCACTCACATGGTACGTGGCACGTTAGTAATCGTTAGTAAGTATTAGCGTTCAGTTAAATGGTGATCAAAATTCATATGAAATAGTCGCGTTAACCGCAACTCGAACGGTAAACAGCATAATATTAATACGTTTACATCAAAAGTGCTAGACAAACAGACGGCAACGTTTTCTTGATTATAATCCATGTTTGTGTTTATCTGTAAAACCACGGGAAATTAATTACACGGGTGGGGTGAAATTAACTAGAACATGAATAATAATCTGTCTGTGTGGGACCTTATGATTTTCTGGTAAAGTTAAACACAGTAGGACAGGTTTATTTTGCTCATCAATCAATCAATCAAATGTGCCGTTTAATTAATTATTTTAATTTATTACTTTAATTTGCGAAATGTGTCTATTATTGGTGCTCCTCTGCCCATTCCCTTGGGGTATATAAGCGTGATTTTATGAAATATCACTACTTCGAATGTTGAGAATGTGGTTATTTTTATATATTTTTATGATTTCAAACAACAGTCGTGCACTGCTGGACCTAAGTCTTCACCAAGCGTCGCCACATCGAGTTTTTTTTTGTAGATAGGTTCTTGTAGGTGATAAATAAATGAGGTTCAGTTGTTCCACCTCATTTATTTATCACCATCAACAATATGAGAACTGCATCCTTATTTCCAAGATAGTTATGTGCTTATGTATTTTGTAGGGCATGTAACACTCTTTGGAAATAAATAGCTGTCTTAAAATAAACTATCTTAGAGCAACATTTAAAAACCACAAATCACAGATTTTTTTAAGTAATAATACTTCTATATTTTATCTCTATTGCGAACTTTCGCCTTCGCCCCTTATCCAACGCCTTTGCAGTTTGCTCAACAAATAATTTTAATGATAAGTATTTATTTAGGAACATAAAAATCATTTCCATGAACATGCTAATGTAAACAAAATTCTTTCACAGGAAAAGTAATTTTCGTATTGCTTTGAATTAACATTACTCTGTTGCTTTACCTGTTTATGTAAGTAAATGTATTAATTTTTATCTGTATCTCATTTATTTTACTACCCTACTAGCTAATACCATCGGCTTCGCCCGCGTGAATGTCGAAAATTATCCCGAAGAATATTCCCGGGATAAAATAATACATTATGGTACAAGTGTGCAATGTTGGTTATTACCGCTGAGGCGCCATTGAGACCCGAGCCGTAGGTTAGGGTCTTAAGAGAGCCGAAGACGGTAATCATCAATACACACGTGTATTATACGACGTTTTTCAACACACTTGTGAAGAAAATAATACAAATAAATCATTTTCAACTGTAAAAACGAGTTGTGAAAAATGTTTCACAATGGCGGGCAAAATTAATCAGTTTTCCTATGCGCGCGCATTTAACAATGGCGATCGGCCATAGACTAAAAGAATGAGGTTTCTTTTTTTTGGCCTTTCGTGGATAGTGTTTTAGCCACGTACAAAATAGGGAATTTAAACATTTCTCAATTACAGAGCAAATAAAATTTATATTTGAGTTAAAGTTTTATTTATTAAGCACATACAAGTTGAAATTATCTAATTAAATACGAAGTTGTATGAAATGAGCAAGCAATTGGTACATTAATTTATTTGTACTATCGAGCAACTTAACCAATAAATTAAAAAAAATAAAACTCTTTAACTCACTTGTGAATAATAGCAATGAAAAAGTCACAGTTTGATAACAGGTATCATTATGTGCCTAATTGCGGTGAAATTAGAGCCACTTTATGAGCAAGTGTGTTGAAAAGTATATTATGTGCTAATCACACTAATATTAAAAGGCTTCGCCCGCGTGAATGTCGAATATAATCCGAAGGGAACATATTCCCGGGATAAAAAGTATCATATGTGCTATTTCAGACTATAATCTATCTGTGTGCCAAATTTCATCCAGATCCGTCCAACCGTTTGAGCGTGAAGAAGTAACAAACATACAAACACACACACACACTCACTCACAAACTTTTATAATATTTTCACTCAGAACTTTTCGGCCCCATCAAACATCCGTGCTGCGAGCAATGTGCGCTGCCCACTGCCACTTAAGTTTCGCAATTCTTCGGGCTATATCGGTAACTTTGGTCTTCCTGCGGATATCCTCATTTCTGATCACGTAAGGAAACTCCGAGCATAGCCCTCTCCTTTGCTTTTTGGGTGTCTTTAAGCCTCTGATGAGGCCCATTGTTAGCGACCGCGTCTCAGTGCCATAGGTCATCACTGGCAACACACTCGCTGGTCATAGACTTTCGTCTTGAGACACTGTGGTAAGTTGGACGAGAATATACCACGCAACTGCCCGATTGCTGCACAGCCGAATTGGATTCGACGGTTGCCATCTTTCTTGAAGTTAGACCTACCTAACTGGACCGTTTGTCCCAGTGTGACATAATCGTCTACAACTTCGAGTGTAGAGTTTCCGATCCTGATAGGAGTGGGTGTTACATGGATATTCAACATGACCTTAGTTTTTCCCATGTTCATTTAAACCCACTCTTATGGAGGCTCCGCTGAGGTCCTTTATAGTATCGGCCATGATCACCACATCATCGTCAAACCAAGCATCCCCCAGTCAAAAAGACATCCTCTAGTCAAGCGGTGAACAGTTTCGGAGATATGACGCGTCCCTGTCTCACACCTCGCTACAGAAGTACCCATAGATATTTTTAGAGTTCCGTACCCAAAGGGTAAAAACGGGACCCTATTACTAAGACACCGCGATCGGTCTGTCTGTCTGTCTGTCTGTCCGTCTGTCACCAGGCTGTATCTCACGAACCGTGACAGCTAGACAGTTTAAATTTTCACAGATGATGTATTTCTGTTGCCGCTATAACAACACATACTAAAAACAGAATAAAATAAATATTTATTTGGGGCTCCCATAAAAGAGACGTGATATTTTTGCAGTTTTTTGCGATAATGGTACGGAACCCTTCGTGTGCGAGACCCACTCGCACTTGGCCGGTTTTTTCTAATTCTAAGCAAATTTTCGCGATTGCAGGGTTTTTTTCATATTTCAAGTTGTTCAAAAACGTAAGTACTTTCATCCCCGGAAAAGGTTCCATAAAAGTCACCACGATAATAAAAGTCAATTACAAAACAACAATAAAACTCGACAATTATTTCCAACGGACGGACACGTCCTTTCAGCATTATCCCTTAAATACACACCAATGAGTAAATACTTTCCTACATCAATAGACCCGACAGTGGTTGACATCTATTGACCCTTAGCCCATTCATCAAACCGCCATCTGTGGGGACAATTGGGGCAAAAACAAAGGGGCAATGCCAATCACGTCACGCGCGCTAAATAATCATTAGAGGCCGGAGGGACTCAAAAATAAGTATCTGTGGTGGACACGAGTATTGTCAACAAAGGTTCATCGGAAAAATTATTTTGTGACAAAAGGTGTTGAAACAGGCTTTATTTACTTGCGAAATAGGTATTATGAAACCTATAGCGAATAATAAGTTGTCCATATTTCTCTAACATTTTTACTGCTCTGAGAAAAACATCTAAGTGCATTCAAGTACAAATGGTTTTAAGATTTGATGTATGATTGCTTTCACAAATCTCCATTTACTTAAAAAAAGGCGTTGTGTGCTAAAACACATTTTGCGTCATTCTTTGAAAGCCCATTTTTTTTTTCAATAGAACATGTTTAGAAAAAGTGGAAGAACCAAAAATTTTACATTTTCTGTACACGACACGTTCTTCAGCACATTACCTTCCAGCCTCAAGACTTGAAGTAGATACAACATGTCTGAGCATTTGTATGCAAGCTGGTGAACTCTTTACTGGCTCGAGGATCCTCGGCGTTATTTTTTCTTTTACATTTTATGCCCTTAACGTTTTGACGCGCACTTTCTACTCTACATGTATCGTCCTTAACAAGCAGGGATTTCTTTTCGAATGAAAAATTCTGCAGCATTCAAGGAATATTTTGCTTGGCTTCTCTTTCTTAGAGATTTAAATAAGATGCCACATAAAGGTTTGTACGAAACTAGCTGCTTTTTAGAAAGCATTTTCGATGTTCCATGTTCACTTGAACGAGACAAAGTTGCAATTTCTAACAATATATGGCAGTGAGGTATTTAAATGGTATGCTGCTGTATTACAACAATTCAGATTTTTTAATCATAGAGTTGATTCACCTGCAAATATCAATACTTGGCATGATTGTCTATCCATACACTTTTTACGCTTAAATTGCTGAACCGATTCAGATGAAATTTTAGTATGGAGATAGTTTGAGATCCTGAGAAGGACATAGGATAGTAGTAGTAATTTTTATCCTTCAAATCATCCGGGGAGGAAAGGGGTTTGCACGTTTATATGGAGAACTTTAGGTATCTTATATTACCAAGAAAATCATTAATAGCCAGAGGGTTTCTCATAAAAATTCCAATAAGCCTAACGACTGGGAAACATTGTATTAATTATGGAGTTCCGGTGTCTACCTTCCGGTTTCATCACCAGAGCTGTTCGATGATACCATATTCATTAGAACCCTTTATTTAAATTTGCTTCATCACAGTCATTGTCCGTTATTCGGGATAAAAAAGCAACCGTAAAGTCGAACATAGAACATCGTCATTTTTGGAAAGTCGTTTAAAAATAACGGACATAACTACAAAACTGAAATGACACTAAACATTTTATAGTCCCTAGTATGTTATTTCAGCGATCCTGATTATTTAGGCGCAGTGGTAAGTTAGTTTTTGTCACAAATTAAAATTAATATCAGTTTGGGGTCGCTGTCAGAATCTGAACATTAATCATGATTAAAGTTAGACATGTTATAGATTTAGTTGACCGGGCGAAGCTTTCGATCTAAATTCGTATAGGTGTGATTTGTAATTGCCTAACGCCTCTGTTTGGCTTATCAATTTTTTTTGCTATAATTGGGTTATTTCGGTAATTATTCGGTAATCTAGAGTGGCAATTGATTACCGGAAGACGTAACATATGAAAGCCTCGCAAGTGGTGGAGTCCGCTGAGTGCGAGAATCACAGGATCGGTCGATGTGATGTGTGTGTGTGCTTAGAGGGTACCTACATTGTCGGTGGACGTTTTTTGTCTGAAATAATAATGATGATGCATTGGAATTTTCCTATATGAAAAATTATCATAAGTTTAATACTCTTGATATTATACTTGTACAGGTAAACCATTTTCTTGTGAAGAAACCTGTAAACAATACGTCAAAATACTGTTTACTTGTCATTCCATATTATTTCAAGCATTAACTACATAATTCAAAATCTACATTAAAATAATTAATTATGTACAATCATTAGAAAACTTTTTCGCTTTGAAGTCTGAAACTAGAAAGTCTCTATTACTGTATTTGATAGTTCTGAACTTTTTAGTACCTTTTAGAAGAGATCTTAATAAACTAAATCAAACTTAAATATTATTTCAAGTACTGGGTTAATCATTCTAGAAAGTGTGTTTTAACTTACAGCTGGTGCCCAAATGTTAATTACTTTGATGCTATTTTAAGTCTCAATTAAATTTGTTGAAATTTGCGGTTACCTTGACCTCCAAATATAAGTCGAAAAGTTTAAAGAGAAATGTATTTTTTTTATATTATCGATAAAATATGATTTATTGGCGTCTTAGTAATAGTTAGAGTGGCATTTTATGTAACTTGCCTAACTTATATTTCTGTAGTTTTCAAAGTAAATCTTTAATATTACTCAAGCTTAGTCCAATCTTTTTCTCGCTTTGAGCATTTTCTTTGTGAATTAAAGACGATACTGCAAAAATTCGATATAGATTTGAATCTCTCAACTCAACTAAAAAATAAGCTTCAGTAGGTTGGTAGGTACTAGTAGTCTTCACGGTGAGTGTCTTCGCGGTGTTTTTGTGAGTGTTGCCCGTGATCCCGTCATAAGCGACACAGGAGGACACCGTGGAGTTTTAGTTGGTTGGAGTCCCACATAACTGCACTATCTCCCCGTGGTTGTGGTAATGCAGTATGCATGAGCATTCCTACTAGTAAAAAAAAAAGAAGTTACTAATAGTCTAATAATAACATAGCTAAAAGTAATAACACAATTATTTCAACCACCACAAAGCCAAATCTCAATGAACAAGTTGTCCAAAATTCGCCATCTTTCTGTAACAATACGTTGAGGTATATTCACGCTAATTATAAAACACTAAGGGACGTCATTAAAACAGTACTTAAGGAGTTACGATCTCCTCTAAAAGCTTTGCTAAAGCTTTCTGTGGAGAACTGTTTATGCAGAATGTAAGGCCCCGTGAAATAAAAAAGTTAAAATTATGAAGCACTCATTGTAATTAAAATGACGCTTTATAGCTTATTCGGTGGGTATTAATTTGTATTAAAATTGAGGTCCCTGGGAACGGTTAATTTTGTTATTAGGTATGAGTATGAATCATTACTGACTCCTACACTGATACATCGTAAAAATCTGTAGTCATGCATTTTTCTTGTGTGTTTTTTTGTTTGTTTTATAGGTAGGGTACCAAGTGCTGTCCTTGGATGGTACAGGATACCAAGTGCTTATATTCTTATACTTTTGAAGGAAACTTTCTTCATTCCAGTCACTGTGTCAACAAAAAAAAAACCCGATGAAAGTAAATATACTCGTATATCTTTAACTGACAATTTGACTGTGTAAAGCGGAGGCAATAACTCACAGGGTAATGTGAGTATCTAGTTAAATGAATTCAATTTTATTCACATAATTTTCCTCATAGTATTCTATTTCATTTTGGAGTCTTAAGCTGCGTCTACGCTAGACGAGCCGAGCACGAGCCGAACACAAATTTGTTTAATGTGGACCGAGTTACGAGCCTCAAACGCCCTCGAAAGCCGCGAGCGACGACGCCGCAAACGGCTCCGCTCGTGCTCGGCTCGTCTAGCGTAGACGCAGCTTAAGGTAGGTATTGTAGAACACTGGCCAAAAAAAAACATAAATAAACTAACATTCACAAAAAAAGTTAAATAAACCATTTTGATTCTGAAAAAAATTACAATCTTGTTCAAACTTAAAATACGACACGAAAATCCAAGAACTATTTAGTCAGCAGTTTCTGACTGAAGCTCTCTGAGACAGAACGTCAATCCTTGGTAATATGTCTCCGGCTAAATTCGCTAAATCACCATTCTCTTCCGATTCATTTCCGTTGACTTGACCGCATTTTGACTGGAGCAGTTGAAATTTCATTTTAGATATCTTATTGAAATAAATTATTTATGACTTTTGGCTGTGTAGGTGAGACGTTTTCTTTATGATTTCGTTAATATTTTTTATTCTACATTAATTAAAACTAACTTCAAGTAGTCGGCGACGTTTCTATAATTTTAATTCAATATTCAAAATTAATATCAACTTACATTTCGGCAGATTTGCATCGAGGCTAAATTAAATGAAAAATGTGGTAAACTAAATGCCGGTTTCTAAATTGAGTATTTTGAGTTAAGATTTAATGCTAAAATTAAACTTTCTAAGTAGATATTATATTAGACTTTCACAAAGATTCGACATTATATTCTTAACTCAGAAATCAGCGGTAAATGAACCTGCCTCATTTGAAAAAAAACTAGTTCATTCTAGCCAACAATAGTAAAAAACCATTGCTTTATTATCCTTTCCATGTCACAGTCCACTTCAAAAGTCCTTTTATTTGATTCCTAAAAATATATGCACCCGCCTTCTCGTGACATGTTGAGATAAGTCGAACCCAGATCAAATTCACACTTGATTTAATCTTGAATAAAAATTCCAATGGATTCCCTTCTACCTCATGCTTATTTAAGGTCATATTATTTTTACTCGAATGATCGTAATAACTCGCGGTAGACTGTGAAAATGGTGTGCGAAATACGAATTAATTTTAATGAAATAAAATGCAAAAGTAAATTCATATTGCTTTTATAAAATAATGCTTATTGAAAGTTGTTAATGTGTGTTTTATGATTTGAGTGGTAACTTTGAAAATTGTGCCTGCATTTATTTAATTAATTAAGTAGTGTGGTCATGCGACAGAAATCCTATTTTTTTGTCGTTTTTTAACTAAGACATTTTACAAACATTTATTGAATGTATTAACATACCAACACAAACCAACGCGGGTTTAACAGCGGTATGTCAGACGCGGCAACTCGGTGCCACAACATAACATACGTTTAAATGAACAGTAGGTACATAACATTAACATTAAAAACGGGATATTTACCATGTTTACTGTTTGTTGCGAGTTCCCGATATTTCGGTGCTGTTGCAAGCACCATGATCACGGATAAACTGAAAGTCATTGCGGGTGGGTGTATAACAGTAGGTACATAACTATAGCTGATCATTGGAAAAGATACTTTCTAGATCGCATTGCAATCTAGAAAGTATCTCTTCAGCACTCTTGAGCAGTTCTTTAAATTGATTGAACTACATATTCATATAACATGGTAGCATGCGTTCCCATTAACGTGCACAACAAATTGACTAATTTGTTATATTCGAATGTGTTTTCATCAAGCATCAATGGTGCCTACCTGTCTCACTTAAGATTTGCAGATGACCTTGTGCTTTTCGCTGAAAACCTCGATGACCTCCAGAAAATGCTTCAGAACCTTTGCGATGCTTCTTTTAAGGCAGGCCTTAGAATGAATATGGCCAAGACGAAGGTTATGGCAACCCTCTGCAGCGATTCAAATACTCTTGTTAAAGTCGGAAAAGAAACGTTGGAGATGGTTGACCGGTATGTCTACCTTGGTCATATTCTTTCATTTGGCAAAGAACATCAATAGTCGGAGGTATCGAGAAGAATACAGCTCGGATGGGCCGCTTTTGGCAAACTGGACGATATTTTGAAGTCAGCCAAGATACCACAATCTCTGAAGACCCGCCTCTATAACCAGTGTGTTTTGCCCACCATGACCTACGGTGCCGAGACGTGGACGCTTACACAGGAGGCTGTGTACAGGCTTCGAGTTGCGCAGAGAGCTATGGAGCGTTCCATGCTTGGCATACGGCTAATAGACCGAGTTCCAAACGTTGAGATCCGAAGACGTACGAAGGTTTCTGACGTCGGAAAACGAATTTCGGAACTGAAATGGAGCTGGGCAGGACACCTGGCAAGGCGCGTTGATGATAGGTGGAGTAAGGTGGTGACTGAATGGCGTCCAAGGACTGGAAGAAGAAGTATTGGTCGTCCAGCGGCGAGATGGGCAGATGACATTGTTGCCATTGCGGGTAGAACCTGGATGAGGTTGGCACGGGAACGTGGTGATTGGTACAAGAAGAGAGAGGCCTATGCTCAGCAGTGGGCGAGGTCGGGCTGTGGATGATGAATGTGTTTTAATCATTTGCTACTACATTCATGTGATAATATTCTCGCTAAAGCCGATTTTTTGTCCAAAATATTGGGTTATCGCCCAGACGATAAATTACGTTGGCATAAGCATGTATCAGTGTATTCATAATCAGGTCTTTGTTCTCGAGTTTGACGGAGTCGAGACATCCGCCACTACGCTCGAGTTTGGCAAGAGGCTTCGTCAGCATGCGACGATGTACGTTCATATAGGGTTCCTTGATATTATCATTTTTGGGCGAAGATAACCGATATATACAAAAATATTCAGACGACATTGTTTTGGATTAAAAAAAATTAAGATACATACTTTAATTTTGTTTCAGTGCATCATGCTATCTACCATATTTTTTATGATCTGTGTCTACTGCAAAATAACAGTGTTTATGCTGCAGCGAAACCAATCGCTAGACTCAAACGGTCTAAAAAATATCCCAAATTGCCTAAATGACTGAATTTTTAGCTTGTAAGGAATTCACAAGGAGCTTAAACTTTTTTTTTTCTGAATGTCTTCTCGAAATATCACCGAAAACTGTATCTATTGCCTCAAAAATTAAAAGTCCATCTACTGTGTCGGTGTATCAAGCTATCCCTCACTTTAAGGGCCATCTACACACCGAGGGTGCTCGACCTTCCCCAATGTAAAGGGAACTCTGTTTTAACTTCATCTTCAGGGTCCTCGCCTTATTGATTACGTTCAGCCTCGCACCGTTAATTTAGAAGAGCTGTCCTGTTAAATAGACTGTAAACAAGTCTAGTTTTAAATGTCAGGTATTTGCCAAGTTTCGACCTTTACTGGTTGAGTAACTGTAAGAGACTGTTTAAAGCTCGTTATTTTCATTTTGTTTATCAATACTTCTATACTTATATTATAAAGAGGAAAGATTTTTTGTTTGTTTGTACCGAATAGGCTCCGAAACTACTGGACTGATTTGAAAAATTGAAAGCTACATTATTCCTGAGTGACATAGGCTATTTTTTAATCCCGAAAACGGACCCTGTGGGGTTGTACACGGGAGCGAAGCCGTGGGCAACAGCTAGTTGATTTATAAAATACTCTAGGGGCATCAATTTTTTTTTTTAATAATTGGGTAAAGTTCACTATTTATGTATATCTAGCGCTTCCTGAACTTTCATCCCATCAGTGCCGACTGATTGATTTGTTCATAATGGAGAAAGTTTTCTGGTAGACATACCTAGAGCGTACCGAACCGAATGAAGAAGGAAAACTCCTTATTTAAAACACAAACTGGTGATCGCACTGTGTTTTTTGTTTAGTTTTATTATTATTATGAGCCCGTTACGTCCCACTGCAGGACAAAGGCCTCCCTTACGTCTTTCCATTTTTCCCTGTCTCTTGCTACATCTGGCCAATCCTTCAGATAAGCGTCTAATTCGTCACGCCATCTCTTTTTTTTAATTTTGTTTAGTTACAATGCTATATCTAAAACCACTGCATTCTCGTGGCACACGCTGCTGAAATAGCATCCTATTTCAACCGAAATCAATGTGTTCCAAAATAAAATCGAGCTTTAAAAGTTAGCTACAGTTATCAACCTATCGCAATAAAACCCTTTTTCTCAAACAACAAAGTTAGATTCTTTTGACATAACAACAACACAAAAAAATACTAACGCACAAAAAAGTAATTTCGCAGTTTGGAACTCCATTCCGACGGTTGTCGGTTACAACCGGGGACAACATTTTGTTCGGTGCTACAAAGTTAAATAATAATAACGCGACCAGGACGTTTTACATTACGGCTACACGAAGTTACCCGACCTGTGGTGGAATCACGTGGAACTACTAAAAGGGTTATGTTCTTAAGTACGAAGGGATGGAGGTGATATCAAATTTGTGACGAGAGTGGTGGAAAATTTCGTATGTTAGGTAAAAGAAAGCTGTTTCTCGTTTCAGTTAGGTTGATAAATAAGTTTGGTAAAATACTACCAGTTTTTACGAACAGCCAATTTGCAGATGATGAAGAAACAAAATTATGCGTTACAAGTTTCGGTGGAGCCTTCGAGATAGTTAGTAGCAGTTCTATTTTCTGGGACAATTGGTAGGTAAGTGCACTACTCCATTCAACCTCTAACCTCCTCGTTCCTCCTTTGTTCTTAGAATTGTCCGATCTGAGTCCCTTGGCATTATTAAAACAAAAACTATAGGAGCAGTAGCTACAGACAGACAGAGAGACATAGTGAGACTATAAGTTCCTTATTATCCTAAAAAGTGTATTTTGATAAAAACTTTAAAAATGTTTCCTAAACTTAAACTTATTGAACGCTTCTATTTGATTTTCTTCTCATCCACCAAATTCAAAAGAAGACACATCCAAGTCTTCCAAGCTCCAGGTTAATGTGTAATATTCGAGTGCATTGCGGTGTTACTTATATTATGGCGTCTGGGCTTGTTTATGCATATATTACGGACGCTAAAAGGATAGCTCGAATTGGTTATAAAACATTATACGATGTGACATGTCATTGTATAGTTGTGCTCGGCGAAATCTTAGGCACTGTGAGGTTTAAACACAATTTCATGTTTGAGATTTTGTTTGTATTACATGACGGTTACATTGGTGGTCGTAATGAGAAATGCTGACAATAAAGTTGACAAAAAGTTGGGAAACTTATTGGTAGGCTTTTGTGAGGAGACAAATTTTATGACATAAGTAGGAATTTTCAGTCTGAAAGATTAGTAAGGAACCACTAAGTGAGGAGAAACAGTTTTTTATGCGATTATGGTTATTACAATTTTATTGGTCTTAATTCTTTAAAACGTTTAAAAAAGATATTAAATAAATACGTTATAAGGGTTACCATAAATCAACCAAACATATATCTATTATTTCCATTTACTATAATGCTCTATTCAATTAACTCAACTAAATAAAATAATTATGTTTATGAATTGTGATTAATTATCATATTTTGCCCATGTTACTGCAGGTCTGCGAAACACGTTTTCTTCTTCCCATTCTCTCCTCTCAACTGCCACGCTATCATTGCCTCTTCTTTCATTGCATTCTCCCTTAACATTAACAATTAACCATTGTAATTACCCAGCCAGAAGCAATGCATTCAGTTGACAAGAACAACCGAAACATCCCACTTAATAATATCCTTGTATAGTAAAACAATAAATAGCTCGTGAATAATTGATACGCAACCGGTGTGCCGAGTGTTTCGTCTCAGCTTTGTTACTTATCTGTTCTTAGAGTTAGATAATTGGATCAAGATCTGTTGTTTAGAACTGAGTAGTACATTGATGAGAAGAACGACGAACATAATGCGATACTAAATCAAGGAATATGTCCTTGCAAAGGTGAGACAGTACTTAACCACCAGAACAGCTTCCGTCCCAGCCCAGAAAAGTACTCCATGCATGACGCATGGAGTACTTTTCTGGGCTGGGACGGATCTGCCGAATACCAGCTTAATGCACTTGAGTCTGGTCGAATCTAGGCTCCAGAGGCTTGAACACCGGTGCCAAGTTGCCAGTCTGTCGGTTTTGTATCGGTAACATCTCGGGGAGTGTGCGATGGAATTGCATGAACTAATCCCTCCTAGCCCATTCCATCAATGGACTACAAGACGTACGGCGATGCGTTATCGGTACTTGGTGAACATCCCACCCATACACACCAAACGTTTTGGGAATACTTTTATTATGCGTACTGCCAAGGAGTCTATATTTCCTGATAGCTACACAACCTGGGAGTCTTTAAGTCAAGAATGAATAGGTTTCTTCTAGGCAAGCGTGCTACATCGTCGACAACATCATCGCTTACCATCAGGTGAGATAGTGTTCAAGCAATAATTTTAATACAAAAAACATATAAGCAATAATTTATGATATAATATGAATGAACATTTTTGTAAACGTTTTTATTTTTAAATAAATTATTCTTATTCTTATCTCTATTTGCAGTCATCTTCGTAGTTACTTCTGTTTTTAAGCCATAATCATCTTTGCCAAATCTAACTATCCAAGTTCATGCTCAAAATATTCCTCACGATATGTTCTTCATTCTTCCGCATCACAATGTCCACACAACTCTTCAGACACTGGTGCCTCTTTCAGACTCTCTGCTGCTATAATATTTCGGAACCTGTACAAAGCCTTTTCTTTTTTTTGTAAGGTGGGAAATCATCCAATGACTTCTCCCGCTCTGGGTAAAGCGGGAGGCCGTGTCAGACTTTTTGAGTTGAGCGTAACGTTTGGCTCCCAGACTGGAGAAGGCCGGGGCTTTCCAGTCTGGGAGCCAAACGTCGCAAATGCTTCACGAAATTCCACCGGCTGTCGATGACGAGTCCCAACCTTATCAAAGCCCTAGGTAAATATTCTCATAAAGTGGTTTAATTTGTGACGATTCTTCTCGTACTTAGCTGTTGGTGGCTAATTTACACATTGTCAAAATTATTCAGTGATTTTAACATAAGAGTATTAGTACACATCTAGTAACTTCGATTTTTATAATAATAATTCTTAGTTCTCATAAAAACCGCAAAATGCTGTTCATCCAATACAACCGTGTGTCAAAATACTTAGTGAAAGTTGTCTTTTCGTCGGCCTATTGTGGAAGCAGTGAATTATCTCAATGAACGCTAATTAAATTTCTTTACGTCTTACTATGCGGAAGGCGCCCCACTGCGATATCGTTAATTCGCCAAACGAATTGCTTTGTTTGTTCGCTCTCAACTGCCACGCTATCATTGCCTCTTCTTTCATTGCATTCTCCCTTAACATTAACAATTAACCATTGTAATTACCCAGCCAGAAGCAATGCATTCAGTTGACAAGAACAACCGAAACATCCCACTTAATAATATCCTTGTATAGTAAAACAATAAATAGCTCGTGAATAATTGATACGCAACCGGTGTGCCGAGTGTTTCGTCTCAGCTTTGTTACTTATCTGTTCTTAGAGTTAGATAATTGGATCAAGATCTGTTGTTTAGAACTGAGTAGTACATTGATGAGAAGAACGACGAACATAATGCGATACTAAATCAAGGAATATGTCCTTGCAAAGGTGAGACAGTACTTAACCACCAGAACAGCTTCCGTCCCAGCCCAGAAAAGTACTCCATGCATGACGCATGGAGTACTTTTCTGGGCTGGGACGGATCTGCCGAATACCAGCTTAATGCACTTGAGTCTGGTCGAATCTAGGCTCCAGAGGCTTGAACACCGGTGCCAAGTTGCCAGTCTGTCGGTTTTGTATCGGTAACATCTCGGGGAGTGTGCGATGGAATTGCATGAACTAATCCCTCCTAGCCCATTCCATCAATGGACTACAAGACGTACGGCGATGCGTTATCGGTACTTGGTGAACATCCCACCCATACACACCAAACGTTTTGGGAATACTTTTATTATGCGTACTGCCAAGGAGTCTATATTTCCTGATAGCTACACAACCTGGGAGTCTTTAAGTCAAGAATGAATAGGTTTCTTCTAGGCAAGCGTGCTACATCGTCGACAACATCATCGCTTACCATCAGGTGAGATAGTGTTCAAGCAATAATTTTAATACAAAAAACATATAAGCAATAATTTATGATATAATATGAATGAACATTTTTGTAAACGTTTTTATTTTTAAATAAATTATTCTTATTCTTATCTCTATTTGCAGTCATCTTCGTAGTTACTTCTGTTTTTAAGCCATAATCATCTTTGCCAAATCTAACTATCCAAGTTCATGCTCAAAATATTCCTCACGATATGTTCTTCATTCTTCCGCATCACAATGTCCACACAACTCTTCAGACACTGGTGCCTCTTTCAGACTCTCTGCTGCTATAATATTTCGGAACCTGTACAAAGCCTTTTCTTTTTTTTGTAAGGTGGGAAATCATCCAATGACTTCTCCCGCTCTGGGTAAAGCGGGAGGCCGTGTCAGACTTTTTGAGTTGAGCGTAACGTTTGGCTCCCAGACTGGAGAAGGCCGGGGCTTTCCAGTCTGGGAGCCAAACGTCGCAAATGCTTCACGAAATTCCACCGGCTGTCGATGACGAGTCCCAACCTTATCAAAGCCCTAGGTAAATATTCTCATAAAGTGGTTTAATTTGTGACGATTCTTCTCGTACTTAGCTGTTGGTGGCTAATTTACACATTGTCAAAATTATTCAGTGATTTTAACATAAGAGTATTAGTACACATCTAGTAACTTCGATTTTTATAATAATAATTCTTAGTTCTCATAAAAACCGCAAAATGCTGTTCATCCAATACAACCGTGTGTCAAAATACTTAGTGAAAGTTGTCTTTTCGTCGGCCTATTGTGGAAGCAGTGAATTATCTCAATGAACGCTAATTAAATTTCTTTACGTCTTACTATGCGGAAGGCGCCCCACTGCGATATCGTTAATTCGCCAAACGAATTGCTTTGTTTGTTCAAGTGATCGTGCTAAGAGTGTTTTTAGTAATAGAATGCTCTTGTTAGCTGTAATCGATTGTTTGTTTATGTTGTGCATTTATTGGAAATAGATCAAGTGGTGTTGTAAAGATTTTTTACGAAGACGGAAAGGTAATTGGATAACAGTCCAAGTAAATAAAAAGGTGCCACCTCAAAAACAACACTAAATTTATTTGAAAAAACACACAACAAATAACGGCTCCGACAAGCAGCGTGTTGCTCAGAACGCGGACTAGTTTGACGAATTTTACACCAACAACGGTTGAGCCCAGAGACTTTCTGAATGGCTGTATGCCATCCTTGTCTATTTCTCTACACGATGAAAAGGTTTGAGCGAAATAGATAAGTTTTGACACAAAAATACCCGCCAAAGTAACGGCCGCGAAAACCGACTTGAGAAGTCGGAAACAAAGCTATGGAAAAATTTGACCTGTCTTGAGAAGACGGGATCACAGTCGACTGGTTTCTTGTCTGTTTACCAGACTTAATAAGTTTTGTTTGGGTCGCATGTTTTTTTTTTATATTTATCGGGAGGCTCGCGTTTGACCACTATCTCGCCTGATGGTAAGCGATGATGTGGTCGACGGTGAAGCACACTTGCCTAGAAGTAACCTATTCACTCTTGACTTGAAGACCCCAAGGTTGTAGCTATCAGGAAACAAAGACTCCGGCAGGGAATTCTACACCTTAGCTGTGCGTACAATGAAAGTATTCGCAAAACGCTTAGTACGTATGGGTGGGATGTCCACCATGTACCGGTGACGCATTGCCGTACGTCTTGTTGTCCGGTGATGGAAAGGGCTAGGCGGAATCAAATTGTGCAGTTCCATCGCACACTCCCCGAAATGTAACCGATAAAAAACCGACAGACGAGATGTTCAAGGCTCTGGAGCTTTGAGGCGACCAGTGCATCGTGGCCGATAAACCTCTTGGCCCGTTTGTCAATAGACTCAAGTGCATCAAGTTGATATTTCAGTTAAAATAAAATTTCACTAACCACTATACCACTTATCGCTTAAATTAGATTAAATATAATGCATTAGAGACGTCGTTAATTAACATAGTATTGATAAAAACGACAGTTTGATAAGCATTAGGCATCTTTTTTTTACAAGTTGAAAAAAAGCACTCACCATTTCGGGATGGCGCGAACAATGGAGAACGATGTTCGTTGAAATACGTATTTGTGCCGGTATGTTTGTCAAATACACAATCAAACTATTAAAAACACTTCAATACATAAGGACTTGAAAATAAATTTTTGAGCAAATATTTCGATCGAATTATTTAAAAACAAAATGAAAATTTTATAACTATACTGGGCTACCTTTTTTCGGTTTCGCTCCTTTGGCTCATCCCTCAGGAACCGTGCTTTTTACTGGGTGGAAAGTAGACAATAGCACTGAACGATAAAGAAGCTTTTGATTCGTGAAAGAATTTTCGTGATCATATCAATATTTCCTGAGATTACTGCCTACAAACAAAGAATGTTGCCTCTTTACAATATTTATTAAGACTCTGTACCTAGCTCGTAAGATAAACGTACATGGACATAGGTAGCTATATCAACCTAGATACATAAATACGTCAGCTCTTGGAACTTATTTATCAGCGTGCCAAATAGATAGATTGATATTACCTAGAATACAAAATTACAACTCCATGAGCAGACATCGCTCCTTACAAAGCCCTAGGGCACAAAAAGCACTCCATCTTCCACGCTTTTACACTATCATTGGCTTACAAAACTACCTCACACTTGAATTTCTACGCGAGACATTTTAATTTACGTTAAAGTAGAAAAACGTTATAAAGAAAGAAAGAAAGAAAACACATTTATTTGACACAAGCCAGAGCACACAACACAAACATAAAAAAAGAAAAACTTAGACTAAACAACAACAATATAAAATGAAAAAACAAAAAAAACAATCAAACAATATAAAAGTGTTAAGTTATGTGAGTAAGGTGCGTCTAGCTAGACGCCTAGGTTCTTAAGGCGCTATATACGCCCCAAAGTTAACGCAGTACTAGCCATGCGCCCGCTCGATGCCAAAATATCAATATTGAACCTCCTTTTGATCAGTTTTGTTTGCAAAATATTATTTGATTTACATATGCCATGTTAGTTATGAAGAAATTCCAGCCATCCAATTTTCTGTGCAAAAATATTATGGAGTTTCCAAAAGTTGGGAAAAAATATCGTGTTGTTAATTATTTTTTTAAAGCAAAACTATTAGTTACACGAAAAAACCTTGTGTTCAAAATTCTGTACATGAATCAATAAGAAATATATATTTTTTTCAAACCTTTTAACCTAGCCGTTACTAAGGAGTATGCTTTAGAAAGTTACCGTTTTATGGTACTAAAGCGTATGTAGGCCCTTAAGGGACCTATCTAACAACGGCCCAGACGCTTGAGGTCCCTATAGACGGGACATCACTTATATTTAGCTAATTATTAAAAAATATATAAATAGCTTATCTTCTCTGGATTTAAAACAGAGGTGTAAAAAAGACGCCAATGTACAATCGTAGTTTAATTGTGTAGATTAAAGGTCATATTTTTCATACAATCATATACTGAAGTACTTAATGATGTCAAGTATTACCGAACGATCCTCTTCCAAACAGTTGAACATCGTAATTTGAAGCATTGTTTCAGACATAGATTTTCGCCCAATTTCAATCAAATACCAACTTCTGCCAAAACAAATACTAACTTATCTTACTTATAAATACATCTCTACCACTAAGATCTTATCTTCTAAACCTGTATCTGATATTTCACTTCTCACTTATTTAAGTTTTGACTTGTCATGATACCAAAATTAGGAAACAAAAATATTTTTCTCAAAAATCTTAAGATAATTCAGATCACGTGCGTACCTATTAACTAAAGATTCTCGCACCCCAGTCACGACTTTAGCTTATAAGTCATTGCACCCCTAGGATGTAAGCCGGTTAATTGTTATTTATATACGGACATTTTTCATAAATACCCAGATAACAATTAAGAATTAGGGAACACCGACGTGCAACGTCCAAATATCGTTTTACAGAGTTTGAATGTTAAATCCTACTCCTATCTACTAATATTATGTAAAAGTCTTTATATTTTTTTAATCAAGCCGGCCTCAACGGCTAAACGGATTTAGATGAAATTTGGCGGTTAATCTGGATTCGGAAATAGGATCCCGGTAGTATGTTTCTAAGTGGAAATTTTCGGCAATCACATGGATGAAGTTGCTATGGTAAAAGATACTTCATATAAATAATAATAATTAAATTTATAAGAATAATCTGTGAATTTTTGCACATAAATCTGTACACAGATTGTATATTGCCTACTCAAAAGTCGGTACAGTTCATAGACGTGGCATATAATTAAATCCGGATAAGCAAGTTATTTTGCATCTCCGAAAACTAACAACCAGATCACTAAAGAATTGCATTTACTAATATTTCTAAATAGTTTAATTTGATATACTGGTAGGATACTTAGTCGGGGTTAAATTTGAAAGAGAGTTACCGCGGCCCTGGCTCAAGCAACTGTAGGAACACGGGTGGGTTTTAGTCAGTAAAAGTCTGACACGGCCTCCCGCTTCACCCAGAGCGGGAGAAGTCATCAGATGATTTCCCAACCGAAAAAAAACCGTGTAAGACCCTCAAGTCTTTCTTCAAGTCAGCATTTTAAAACATTCAGCTTACAAAGACTGATATTACCCAAGTTCAGCAGTAATTTGCAACAATTCATCTTAAATCCTTTTCAAGGCATGGCTATTCTTACAGAAGTACACCTTTGACCCACTTCCATAATGTCCCATTCAGTGCTCAAACTCTGAGATTAATTCTCCGCCGTGACAAGGGTTTTCATCTGGATATTTGAGAGGAATACCTGGAACATTTTATTTTAGGGTTAAGTAATAAAAAATCTGGATGGAAGGAAGATGAAACGCTTATTTCAATTAAATCTGTAAACGGTAAATTAAAAAAAAAAAAATGATGGCTTTGAAACGGCTTCCTTATTTACATTATTATTTATCATATTTACATTATTATTAATGATTACATATCTATACTAATATTATAAAGAAGAAAGATTTATTGTTTGTTTGTTTGTACCGAATAGGCTCCGAAACTACTGGCCCAATTAAAAAAAATCTTTCACCTGTGGAAAGCTACATTATTCCTCAGTAACATAGGCTATTTTTTAATTCCGAAAACGGGTCCTGTGGGGTGGTCCACGGGAACGAAGCCGCGGGCAACAGCTAGTAATATTATAAAGAGGAAAGATTTTTTGTTTGTTTGTACCGAATAGGCTCCGAAACTACTGGACCGATTTGAAAAATTCCTTCACCTATAGAAAGCTGCATTATTCCTGAGTAACATAGGCTATTTTTTATCCCCAAAAAACGGGTCCTGTGGGGTGGTCCACGGGAGCGAAGCCGCGGGCAACGGCTAGTCATAAATATTTTTAAGGTGAAAAGTAGGTAGGCACAACACATCATCAACAGTTTATTCAGTCACTCGCTTAAAAGCAGTCCGGCCCAAAATCATTTCAATATTACAAAATGTAATAAAGAAAATCCAATCCTATCATAAAATCTATCACATATCCGATCTATTCCAATACACATTTCAAATCCATTCAGTATTAAAAATCGGACTGATTCTAAAATTCCATAATAGTCCTTCGTCAAACTGACATCACGAAACCGACCACCTTGAAATAGAAAAATCCGGACTCGTAAAAATCGTCATGTCACATGCCACAGCATAAAATAATCCCGACCAAAGCTAAAAGTGGATCCGCAGTGGCACCAAGTTGAAATAGGGAATTTTATCAGTGTATGTATTTTTATTGAGATAGATTTGGTTAAAATCCCTAAGGGAGACGATTGCGGCAAGTGACGTCTTCTAATATTACCATTTAAACAAGTTTTATGGAAATCGCTTCGAGACCGGGGAGCTTATTTTCAACTGAATTTCGGGAACATTTTTCTTTCACAAGTTTAAAGGCGAAAAGTTACAAGATTTCTGATACCGACCGTTAATAGGCTTGGATGTTGTTTTAGAATAATTTAACATTAATTAAAGAAGTTTTGCTTTCAAATTCTTGATTGGTTAATGTTATCTGTTCGATTTATTTATTTAGGCGGATAATAAAGTCGAGTATTGCTTTTGAGTTATTCAGAATAATGGGTTGGTTACACAGACAATGGTCCTTGTTGGTGTGTACTTGCATATATTATTTCAACTATGTACTTTGATGGACGTATTCTATAGAAATGGAACAATGGACGATGCAATATATCTAATGTGGGTCAGTGCTTTTAACAACGACTGACATTACGAGGTATGTAGTTACTTTACAATGTTGAAAGTGCTATTATGGCAAAAGAGGTTGGTTTTGAAAATAAAAACAATATAGGCAATGACGTATACAATTAGTTGGGAATTAATTTCTGATACATAAATACACGAATTGACGTAGGTACTGTATGCCACACAAAATGCAAAAGTTTCCAATAAACTTCTCGCGATCTATGAGTTAAATTGAAAGCCAGTTTACCGTCCATCCAAGACAATATCATGGTAAATATTTATCCTGAGATTGTATATTGTTTCACGATACCCTTCCAAGAAGATCCGATTAGAAAACTTTTGGGTAACATCAAAATGAAATTTTCATCGGAATTTTATTAATTTTGCTTTCATTTTTGCCAAAGTGCAGTTTCGAAGTAGAAACGCTGTATTCCCGGTAGTCCTTTGTGTTCAATAGTTTCCATACGTTCTGAGGTTTACGGGCGCAGCGTGGACCATAAGTTGGGTAATGTATTAGGCGCAACGCTCCTTGGGGCTCTATATAGAGATGCTTAAAACGTAATGTATAGCTTTCTATATGTGGAGTGGACTTGAGAAATCGGTTAACGGAGTGTTGTGTATTTTGCGGTAGTGGTTTGATTGTGATTTTGTTAATTAAACTGGGGTTTGAGAAAAGAATATTGGCTTATCTTTTATTTTTTAGGGTACCGTACCCAAAGGGTAAAAATGGAACCCTATTACTAAGACGCCGCGATCCGTCTGTCTGTCTGTCTGTCTGTCTGTCTGTCCGTCTGTCACCAGGCTGTATCTCGTGAACCGTGATAGCTAGACAGTTGAAATTTTCACAGATGATGTATTTCTGATGCCGCTATAACAACAAATACTAAAAACAGAAGAAAATACATATTTAAGGGGGGCTCCCATACAACAAATGTGATTTTACTGTGCTTTTTTGCTCGATATTAATAATGGCAACAGGTAGACGCTTGAAATATTCACGGAATATTTAGTTGTATATTCACTTCAAAAAATAATAATTATTAAATTAAAATAAAATAAATTGAGGGGGGCTCCTATATAACAAACGTGTTTTTTTTTGCTGATTTTTGCTCGATATTAATAACGGAAACAGGTAGACGCTTGAAATATTCACATAATATTTAGTTGTATATTCACTTCAAAAAATAGTAATGATTAAATTAAAATAAAATTAATTAAAAGAAAGAAAGAAAGAAAAAGTATTTATTTGTGACCCGCACAGGAGACACGAGAAATCAGCTTAAAATTAAACAAAATTAAAAATAAAAACCCGTGCAAGACCAAAAAAGCTCCTATCTCAGCATGTGCAGCGATATCCAAAAAAGGAAATAACGCTATCTGATTAAGGGGGGCTCCCATGCAACAAACGTGTTTTTTTTGCCGTTTTTTTGCGATAATGGTACGGAACCCTTCGTGCGCGAGTCCGACTCGCACTTGGCCGGTTTTTAATTATTTATTTAATGACATTTTAATACAGAGGTGTTACTTAATTCTAAACTCGCCAAACTTTTACGTTTGATGGCGAGAGGCGCTCTTTTACATCACAATGCACCACCATACTTACAAATCTACTACTTATATAATATTATACTGTTATGGTTTATTCTTACGTACATATTTAATTCTGTTTGCTATCCTGTATAATGTTTTTTTTTTAGTTTTGTCTTCATTGCTCCTTTCCAAATGTTTCCATTTTCTCTTAATAAATCTATTTTGTTAAACACTTTAGGTACCAAATACTTAGATGTTTTGAGTTTTGCGTAATTAATACAATTGACTTTATGTCTGTGTGTGTGTTTCTTTTCTAAATAATTTCTACTACACAAAATATGGTTTTGGAGTCGGAAAGACCAGATAGTGGATGATGGATGGAAGTGAATACTTGTGTCCAGAATTTGCTGCCAAATAATCACTTGCATGTATACAAGCATCGTAATGGTTTATGTTATATAAATATGTTGTGACAGTTTTAAAAATCATGTACCTTCGACATGTTTTTTTTTAGAACTAACTTTAATGCAACTTTAATACACTGACACAATCAAATCTCAAGATTTACAACAAACCAGTTAAACTTTTTGCTGTTACCACCGAAGTTTTTTTTTGTTTTACGCGTAAAGTTTTTATTGCCCCAACGAGTTTCTGCAAGTTGAATGTGTTTTACGGGGTACTAAGGTATCTTGCTGCTAATCGTAGTATAGAGCCACAGCATACATATATAGCTGGTATAGACTTGGTCTACAGTCTTAGGTATAGTGCCTAAACAGTCTTGATATTGCCTTAAACACACCTCTTGGCTAATTAGATACTCTGTGGTCTGAGTATATTGCAATGAGAATACAGGAGTATGTTGCTTAGCCATATACATTTTGACAACCACGAAATCATCATGTAGTGTTTTTATTTGGAAGTCAGTTATATTTTTTTGTATAAAATTTTCACGTTTTGGTTGCGGTACATAATGGACAAGTTCTATGATAAAGTACCAAAAGTTATGGCATAATAATGCCAGAAAAGATTGCCCGAATAACATGAAATTGAACATAACCGTTGAAATGAGAGAGTATCAGGGTGAACGGTACACATTTGCGTACTCCTTTAGAGCGTACCGGCGCGGCGGCGTGATGTTATGTTATGAAATGGTAAAAACAATAAACAGACATGCGATTGCAGCAATCCCAAGAGATTTTCCGTTCATTTATTCAAAAGTTATGTTGTATATCTTCGATGTTCTTCATCAGATCTTCACCAAATTTAAATGAGACCAATTCGGGAATTTTGTGTTTAATACAAAACAAGAATCATCAAAATAAATTCATAATTAGCAGAGTAATCGCGTAACAAACATACAAAAAAACGAACAGTCGAATTGAGAAATGCCTCTGTTTTTTAAAGACTGTTAAAAACTATTGCTATCGAAGAAAAATTGTATAGCCATCATTATTCTGTTGCAGTTATCCCAATTTATTGGGGGCTGGCGAAACATGTAAATTTTCTCTAATCGTCATTTCAGTAGTCGAATCACTTAACATTTATTTAAACAAAAAAGCTGACCAAGTACGTCTCCGATTTTGCACATTTAGGGTTCCCTACCAAACCACAAAATCAAGTTGGTTGTGATAGAAAAATCTGATTTAACAATATATTGGTATCAGTTACTAAAATACACGCAATAATAAACATAATGCAATGAGAAGACGAAAAAATCACCAGAACAATAAATTTTAAATAAAACTACTACTAAAAAACTTTAGTGGCTGCTCATTCCTTTGTTTTCCAAAAAACAAATCCCTCGCCCCTTTACTCTATAGGAGCCCCATGTTAAAACGATTTTAAAACATTCTTTAACAATTTGTGTGACTTTGGATCAACAAGATGCTTATACTGTAAAAATTTGAAGACTCTAGCTCCAACCACTTGCTGTAAAACCTGTGTGACAGACAGACAGTCAGGCAGACGGACACGTAAGTGACAGCAACGGGGCTCTTTTTGGACCCTTTGGGTGCGGAACCTTTAAATGCAAAAAAAGGTTTGATGATAAAATACTAACAGCTGATAATCGTCCCATCCATTTAAAATAGAATAGCTCAATGAAATCGTCTCTTACACTTACTTGTTTAGCACCACTAAAAGTTCAGTATTACCTCTATCCTTATTAGTTTCACTCGTGCGCATTAGGGGGAGTCTCCTTATAGACATTTCTCCATTTACTCGAACGTTCCTAGTATTGCCGTTGCGTTGTTAAAGCCGGTGGTAATCGATTCTCTATCGAGAACGTTGAGTGTTATTGAGGTGTTTTCCTTTATCCCCGTAATGGATTTTTCACTTATTCCTTTGTTTTTTTTCGTGTCTATCTCTCGCAATGTTTGTCATTTACTCACCTTTGCAGTTTAGAGGCTTGGGTCTTCGGATAAGTGTATTTGCTCTTTCGTCTACTTGTGATGATAAATCTGAGACCACTCGTTTTGTAGGTTTGTTTGTTAAGTTTTGTAGTGTTCGGGAGAGGTGTGAGAACGATAGGGGTTTCCAGTCATCATTTTTTCAGCCGAAATTCGTCCACTGCTGAACATAATACTGATCGATTTAGCATACTAAGCATTGCTACATTGATCAGCCCTATGCTCGCATCCAGTGGTTATTATTTGAAAGCTCTAGTGGTAATTTAAAAAGGTCAAAATCATAATTTTGTCTTGTGTTTCGTATTTGTTTTTTCTTATTTATTTTATTTATAAATGGAATATGTTTGCTGCTCCTTCACTTGCTCTTAAGGTTTCATTGTTTCGGCGTCACCCAGTCGACACCGGCTATCGCTGAAAAGCGCTGTGGCTCTGTCTTGCACGCGAGTCCCAGAATTATGCTGAGCGATGACCGTTTTGCGTGGTTGTGACGCATACTCTGTATTTGTATTTAAGTTTTTTTTTATGGTATGCGCCGTGCCTGGCGCAAATAAACGTTTTTCTTACTTTCTATTTAGACTTTACTCAAAGTCAAAGTGTTTATTTCAATTAGGCCACTACGCGGCACTACTGAATGTCAAATGTGCCAAAAGTAGGTAGTCTTCTTTTTACCCTGACAAAATTAATTAGATACACGAATATTTTAACCACACTACCAATGAATTTTGAACCTTTTATTCTATAGATACAAACCCAAAGAAACTCTCGCACCCCAAATCGAGTTAATAAAAGGAATGAGAGCAGAACGTCTCAGTTTAACTTTTTAAATGCTTGGCCGCGGTCCTCCCAGTGATTTATAGAGGGAAGCGACCCTATCGGTGCCCACAAACTATTTAAATTAGAATGTTGTCTCAGATAGCCATGAATGCGCCGATCTATTACACAATGAGTTATGTGCTGCAAGGAAATAGTGATGTTGGAAAGAAAGGAAGGGGAAAGAAAAGAAAAGTTTTATGAGGATGAGTTAAGAAATAAACGTCTGTGATGTGGTTCGATTTGACTTTTACTTCCTTACCAGATAGTTAGAGCCTATTCCACTACTTATAGAGAAGCTTCAGTTATGTTATCCGGCAGAAAATGCCTGATAACTGATTTTACTTTTTAATTTATGTGTAATGAACTTTAGAGTAATTCATCAACTCGTCCTACATGCTTACGGTCCATTTAGTATGAAATATAAAAGGTAAAATCAGTAGCTAAAGTGTTAGTGTAGAAATAACAAAAAAAGAATTTGTTATAAAATATTTAATCATCACAACACTGTCACACCTATAAACAGATAAGATTAAACCATCACTTTGACACCAAATAACACACAAGGTAATAATGAACATTCATAATATAGATAATAACCGGAGAAACAACACAGGTCAAAACAAAAGATTTTATTATATCTTCATTCTTTTCATAGGTCTGTCCTACTTCAATAATAGTGGTTACTATTGTAACCATTGTTTACTTACCTGATAATAACTGAAAGTCATACATGTCTGCCATTCGTATAAATTTCGGTTAATACTTGAACTTACGCGTTTGCTTGTAAAATGCATCAATAAGCCGTTATTTCTGAAAAATATAAATTAGTAGGTACTGACGTTTTAACATTTGATAATCTTTGAAAAAAACAAAAGTAAATACAAAAAAAACTTAAAAAAAATTGTTATATATTTTCTTACTAACTGTACCAAACGTTGATTAAGTTTAAAGTTCCACACAAAAACAAACGTGGGACGAGTTGCTTCTGCAACTCGTCGTGAAAATATTATTTATTTAGATTTTCTGCAAGTCGTCCTACATGGACGATGGAGGACGAGTTGATGAAATACTCATCAGCAATATTATAAGAGAAAGATTGATCTCCCGTCGAGGGAATTACGACCCTCAGTAATGAGGAACACCACACGAGGCGGAGGATCAAGCAATACCTATTGTCAAAAAGTCAAAATGTAAATAATTGACGATGTTTCGGTACCGCAAGTGATTTTTGTAATCATTTTATCAGATATAATGCCACTTTTCTAGAGCCTCTTATCAGACTTTTCCTGCACAAAGTTATTTAATATCTGTGCTTCAAAGTAACAAGTTGTCACTACATCAACTTTGCACTCCTATAGCCATATTTCCGTGACCCTTTTGTCTGTTAATTAACTCGTATGATACTCTGCGGTTTCCGCCATTACAAAGGCCGCATCCTTCGTCCCATGGGTGTCGTAAAACGCAACTAAGGTTTTAATACAAGGAAGGAAGAAACGGCGAAATCAAAACACAATAATATTTTCCTGTATACTGTAATACACTGACAATCGGCAACTTTTCACAAGCCGAAATTGTAATTTACTAAAAAAACAGCGATTACTAAATACATTCAAGTAAGTAGTGTATCAAAGGCCGATTTAAGATATTGTCTTTTTTATACGTACATAAATAGTCATCAATTACGAGAACTTCAATACTGGACTTCGTTAATTTCTGAAGAAACAATTTTAACACCACATCCAAAGCCTTTCTCTACGAAAAGCAGCGAGTTTTCCTCAGAATAATACGGACCCAAATGCCGACAGTACAAGCATACATTTCACCCAAGTACTTTAATACTTTCTTCCAAGAAAGATCTCTTCTTAGTACATCCAAATCTGTATCTAGGCTTCTCAAATGTACTGAAGTGAAAAGTTTACGCGTTGCGTAATCCTGACATGTAGGTTACGCATTATCGGCTCAGTCGTGTCACGCCAGATGACTCGACAGTTACAATATAAGCAAAACATAGAACCGCACTCACTGTCTACTTGTAGGTGTGGGGGACTATTGTGGTAGTACTCGAGATTGTTAAGGTAAAATGTTCAGTTTTATGGTACACACTTTCGTCGTTGGGTTTATTCAGCACAGGTCCAAATCTTTTCTTCTTTATAGAATTTCGTTCCACATAAACGGATGACTTATGCAGTCACCTTGGTTCCTAGTTAAATCTATTAATTCTGATGCTTTTTTTACTGTGTTAAGCCTAACGTTTCACATTTGTTTTAATCCTATACTCCTTCCTATTCAGTCAAGTTCAACTAAAAACAGTAGAGTGAGAGCATGTTGGTATCGTTTTTATTGAATCACGGCTCAACGCCTGAACATACATATTTAGATTTTTGTATGTGGCACACGGGTAAACCAAGACTTGGACATTAGCACATAGAATACCTTCTTTCTTCACCGATTTTCATGCTAGAGAAGCCGCTGGTCAAAAGTAGCCTTTTCTCAACTATATTGGGGTCGGCTTCCAGTCCCACCAGATTCAGCTCACCAAATTTGAAAGTAACTCTGTCTGTCTGTTACCCTTACACGCCTAAACCACTGAACAGAATTCAATGAAATTTGGCAAGGAGATAGATGGCATCCTCAGGAAGGACATGGGCTACATTTTGGATGAAAATAAAAATTGGTGGTAGGTTGGTAGGTTAGGGTAGGGTAGGGTAGTCTCCCCCCCCGAATTGGTTCCCGCCTTGTCGTGGCGGGGGGGCTCAGTAGCCGTGGTGGTATACACGGTGAAGCCAAGAGGAACCTAGGCGGGGGCCGCTCGTCTAGGCTTTTGCCGCTAAGCCAACGACGAGTGGCCCAATAGTTGCGGTGCCGCGGGTGCCGCCTGTAGCGGCATCGCAACTGAGCGGGCTGCGATGCCCCCCCCCTCTGATGGGGGGGGGCATTGCGGCGGAGTGCGGGGGGCCGCGGCGGGGAGGGGAGTGTCGGTGTGGCTTCGGCCATTCTCCCTTACCTCCCGCGGCCTCAACGGGGCCGCCACCGTCAGATGGCGGACGCGGTGGGGCCGCAGGGGAAGAGGACTGTCGGTGTATCGTTGCCGCTGTCCCTGTCCCCTGCGGCCGAAAGGTGGTAGGTGACGGGGCCACAGACCCGACCCGTCACAGGGGGAGCTCCGGCGTGCCTGCATGACTGCGGCGCGTCGGAGGGCCTGGACCCCTCGCTTCCTGGCGTGGGTAGCGCCATGCTGGAAGGCGACGGGTCTGGGCAGCGGTCGCCTCCTTTTGCGAGGGTGGTAAATCGCAAAAGGAGGCGAAGGTGTTGATACGCGGGCGACAGGTGCGGGGGCCCCTTCGCCCGCATTGCACATCACCACCCGCGGGAGGGAATGGCCGAGCACTCGCGGTCATTCCCAGGCCCCTCCGTTGAGAGGGGCATGAGGGGCCCGCTGTGAGACAGCGGGCAGTCGTCGGCGGGGGACTGGAGTAAAGGCTCTGCCGGTTTCCCAGTCCTCCTCCACTAAGACGATGCGGGAGTGCCGTTGGGTTTTTTAGTGGGTATACCGGCAACAGACCGGGGAGTCCCACATACCCCTCCCTTTCCCCGGAGGGAGGATGATGCGTAATGCATTTTTCCCAGAGCAACAAAAAAAAAAAAAACAAAGGGTAGGGTAGTCTATGGTCGGCAGCGAGGAGTCCTGGGATGCGGTGGTATCCTTCTGCGAAACAGTCGTCTCGCAGAAGGAGGCTGCGGAGAGGGAGAGGGAGATTTCATCCACTCACCCGATCCGCAGCAGACGCGCCGGGCGTCGGTGGAGGGCGGACAACGCCCTCTTCCAGCCCCCCTAAATGGGTCCAGGGGTGACGGACTCGAGGACGTCCGCTGCCCCCAACACACATCAGGACCCGAGGTGGCGGCGCGTAGTGTTCCACGCGCGCCCCTCTTAGACGTGGCGGGGGAAGTCTAACACCTCACTCCCCCCCCAACTCGAGATCGAGGCCCGCAAAGGCGGGCCGGCACTAGCCGGGGGTTGCGGCAATATCGTTGTTCCCGTGACCCCCAGCGTAGGTGTGAGATGGAACACCGGGGTGGTTTTTAGTCAGTAGGAGTCTGACAGACCCCTCCGCCACCCCAGGGTGGAAGACATCCAATGAGGATTTTCCACCCCAGAAAAAAAAAAAAGGTTAGGGTAGGTCCCCCCCGGTGGGTTCCCGCATTGTCGAGGCGGGGGGGCTCAGTAGCCGTGGCTTGGACAACCACGGTGAAACGAAGAGGAACCCGAGGAGGGGCCGCTCGTCAGGGCTTTTGCCGACAAGCCGACGACGTAGCGGCCAATAAGTAGGTTGCGGTGCCGTATGGGCGCCACCGCAACTGAGGCGGGCCGCGATGTGGTATGGTAGAGGCATCGCGGCTGAGGGTTGGAGGCTGCGGCGGGAGAGGAGTGCCGGTATTACGGTTCGCCGCTCTCCCTATCCGATGCGGCCGAAAAGTGGTAGGTGGCGGAGCCACTGTCCTGACCCGTCACAGGGGGACCAAGGGTGCCACACACGGGGTTGTCTGGCACCCATGTGCCGGTTTGGTCCCTGGGGTGGTCACGGCGTGCAACGTGTTCTGGAGCGCCGGTGACGGGGGTACTCCCCAAAGGAGGGTCCGGTGACGGACAGCCGCGGCGGGTTCGCGGATGTATGCTTACGCGTTCCCGTGTTCCCGCCAAAAGCGGCAGAGGAGGACACCGTGGAGTTTTAGTGGGTTAGAGTCCCACATAACTGCACTATCTCCCCGTGGTAGTGCAGTATGCATGAGCATTACTCCACGAAAACAAAAAAAAAAAAGGGTAGTGTAGGTAGTTATGTATGGTAGATAGGTAGGGTAGGTAAGTAGATAGGTAAGGTAGGTAAGTTGGTAGATAGGATAAGTAAGTAGGTAGGGTATGGTAGGGTAGGTAGGTAGCCAGATGACGGATGCAAAGCCGCGGGGGACAACTAGTAAAGCTAGTAAAGAATAAATTAAAAATCATTCGAAACATTATCTCTCAAGATATATCTCTCAACTCCAGACTCGACCCCCACCGTACGTGTTTCCCAGGGACGCAAGGAGCACAGACATAAATTCCGGGACGCAAACTGTAGCCAGCTGTTCCGCTGTTTTGGGGAAATAAATACGGATTAGACGCGGCACGGTAAAGCGGAGTACACACCGAACGTTTGAATTATTGATCGTACGGGCCGTAGTAAGACAACAGTGTCTTCGAGTCTCTGTCCGTGTCCGTCCGTCAATTAGCGGTGGGACAAATTGGTCGGTGTTTGTTTTAAGAGCGTGTTGTACACCTGGTTTTACGGGTTTAGAAGAGGTAAGATATGTACCACTATCGGTGGGGCAATTTCTGTAAAAGTCAAGTTTGCGTGCAGGGACATAATGTAACATGTATAGATATTTTTGGAAAATTTGATACGGACTTCTAGCAATTTTGAATCAGGCATATTGCATAAGTTTGATTGCAGCGATATACTGTAACAATCTGTTAAATCATAATTATTGAAAAATATGGTATTTTAATTTGGTAACACCTCGGTTAAGATAGACCTTAGTTTTCACGCATTTTAGACTGACTGTTATTAAAAATACTTTAAGAGAAATTTGCAAGGAAAACTTCTTTTAAATCATAAATTTCAACTTTGTATCTTACTTTATTAAATTATCTTAATGATACTTTTAAACGAGCAATTCTTGTACATATGTATATATATAATCTGAATCTCGGTAACGGCTCCAACGATTTTCATGAAAATAAGTATGCAGGGCCTTTCGGTGGCGATAAATCGATCTAGCTAGGTTTCATTTTTAGAAAACGTCGTTTTCTCTATTTTCACCTGAACAGAGCTCAGTCGCCCAGCTACTTATTTTTATATATCTTATTAATATTATAAATGTGAAAGTTTGGATGGATGTCGATGTGTGGATGTATGTTTGTTACTCAATCACGCCAGAACGGCTGAACGGATCTGGATGCAATTTGGCACAGAGATAGGTTATAGTCTCGAATAGCGCATAGGCTACCTTTTATCCCAGTATAATTTTCCTTTGAGATAATAAAACACTTTTTACGCGAGCGAAGCCACTGGCAGAAGGTAGTATGTAATATGTTTCTCACTAAACAACAACATAAAATCACGCCTGTAGTCCCCGAAGAGTTAGGCAGAGGTGCATCTATAGTAATAAACTAGATTTCCTTCTTTCTTTCTGTCTTTCTTTCTGTCTTTCTTTCTGTCTTTCTTTCTGTCTTTCTTTCTGTCTTTCTTTCTTTCTTCTTTCTTCTTTCTTTCTTTTTTCTTTCTTTCTAGTACACCAACATTTTGCCAGTCATGTTTTTAAGACCCATGTAATAAGCAAGCAAGCCTATTGCCATCAACCGGTCACAAATCCAAAATCCCGCGCAGACGTCTGAGAAATTCCAGATGGATAAAGTCAATAACACTTTTGCCGACCTAATCGAAAAAACACTGAAATTAAATTAAAATCGTCTTTTTGTATAAAATTCCTTTGTGTCTGTCTATTGACAAGCGAAGACACATGAGTTCACTAGTTACACATAAAGTTGATGATAGGCATTTGTGACCTTGTATTCCCAGTTGTTTTGTTGAGTACACCGACGACAAAAGGAGATTTTATTATTACTTAAATAATTTGTATTTTTACAGACTATATAAAGCGGGAGTCGTAGTTGAATTATGTTTACTGCTTGTTGCCAGCAGTCATTTTTATTGATTCATTATTTTCTTGAGAGCTGGGTAGTTCAGTTTTTATTAGATCCACGTAAGAAAACGGAATTTACCTAAGATAGGTAGCACAGCAAAAAGAAAATCATGACTCAGAGTAAGTTTGTCTGTCCTAAGTTCAGTGTGTTTCATGATATCTCTTCACCACCCATGGTTGACTGGTAGAGAATGCCTCAGGCATTAAGTCCGCCTATGTACTTTTATTTTGCATGAAGTTTTATTAATAAAAAAAATAATAATCTTAATAATTGAAATCTGTCACGTCATTCCTTGAACCGTCTTGTTTTCTTTCAAAACTTAATTTAATTGCTGCCAAAAATGACCGTAACGTTCTATTTTTGGGATCCAACTTTTTGATATTTGAAACCTTAAAAGGAGTAAAAGTTTTCAACGTCACGTAACACAGAATAGAGCTTATTTGGTCCACGTTTGCCGTGGAAGTGTTAAAATAAACTAAGTATTTGAAACGTCGTAGACACGTAGAAGTGCTACGAGCTACGCGGCTACGTGGCTACGAGATTTATTGCTACGCCGTAGCTCCATACTGAATCGAGTACCTATCGCTAATTGTCACAATAAAGTGTTTATTGGTACTAAGAGTCCGTTTTCTTTGAAAGATTAAAATGAAATATTCTGTAATTGCCTTTGTATTTGATCTTTGAAAGCTATTGAAGTGTTCCAATTTCATTTGAGATGGAAATATAAACGAATATTGAACGTGGCCTTGAAATGAATTTTGGACACCGATTTTTATGCTTTCATTTTTTGTGTTTGTTACTAAATTTGCTTTAGTTATTAGTCACTGATAATATACCTAATTTCCCTTTCAAAACTTATCTATAGGAATTTTAACTATTTGGGACGTATTTTTTAAACGCCGTGTTTTGAATTTGACGATCTATGTATTAGGATATTGGGTCTGTTTCCTATTGATCGTTGTATAAATGAATTTAAGTATCATGTGTAATAACTTGTTAAGAAAATAAAATTGCTATACAAAAACCCCCGATTATAAAGTCAGCCTGCAAAGCGAAAGGCCTCACTCATTTCTTAAATTCACTTAACTAATTTCCTAGTAGTATAACGTAGAAGACAATGTAATTAAACTATGGTTTGGTATTCAGAGCTGTGAGTCAATTTAAAACGTTGAACCTCTTGGACACCTTGGATGCATATTAAATCAGCCGATCTTGTGGTAACACTGCTTGATGTAGAGGCTGCTGGAACTGGCATTTATTCTTCAATTTGAGTGAAACTAAATAAATACATATTTTATTTTCTCTGTCCCTTTTTCACTTTTAGAACTAAGTTCCTTATCGCGCGTTTGGCGTAAGGGAGCTACACGGGAAAGGTATCCAACCAACACGTTTGCTACGTTTGCTTTATTACGTGACAGCTATGCATTCTTTTTTTATCGCTTTTGTAAATCTAGTGCGATTATAACATTTCGAAAAAATTTGAACAGGTCATTAAAAAATTCAAATACAATAAAGCCCATCCAAATTCGATAGTTCACAATAAATCCGTGACTTATCGAAAATAAAGAGTTTTCAATCTCACGAGATTTGTTGTAATCTTACGGTGTTTGCAATAACCCGGTGACATGCAACTGAATCTATTTGCTGACAAATTACTGAAAACCTGAGCGGATTTTATGAACTTACCATTCAAACATTTTAGTGGCCATTTTTTTTTTGAACTGCTTAAACCCAGTGTCATTTTAAACGGGGCAGCTACATTTATGCGGTATGGCAGCCACTATGTCACAATGTTTTGCCACTTGCTCGGATTCGGTAAGTCATGCGCAGATTTTATGAAAAATTAGGACCGTGGCTTGTGACGGCCACTCTTTGCTGAGTTGTGGCTAACACTACTTGCCTAGTTTGCGACAGTAGGTACTTTTACCACTATAGTAGACTAGCATTATAGTAGCCTGCGGCTTCACCCGCGTTCAAATTACAAAAAAATGCTCCGTCGCCACCAAACTTTACAGGATTATTCGCTGGGTCAATCTAAAAATTGTCTGAATTTCATTGAAATCGGTCCAGCCGTTTCGGAGTCTATAAGGAACATACATACATACTTTCTCTTTTATATATATAGATAGATATATAGAAGATAGATATGTAAAATGAATACTGGATTGGACTAATCAGCACAGAATGGGGGATACTGCGTATGAATTCGCCGCTAGAGGCGCTGGTGTAGCATGAGCTCTCCGATATGTCAAATTTCATAGTTTTTTGGCTTTCAGCGCTGGTTTATTTATATTTTTTTTATTGTTGTGAATAATTTCCAAATATGTCAGATTAATATAGGTACCAGATTTACCAACCACTGCTTTAATAGAGTTTTATGTTTCGGAAAATGTTGTGGACCTTTTCCAAAAAAACTGCGCTAAACTGATTTTATTTTTAATCGCACTTCTACGGCATTAGAAATGATTTTAATTCAAAGTTTGCTTCCGTGCGCGTAACTTTACAACGTTTAACAGCTATATTTAAGGACCTTACTCGCCAGTGGCGCCAACTGACGATCACAAAAACGGTAGCACCCCTTGGATAATAGTCTGTCATAGTCATGAGAACAGTCCCGAGGCTATAGAGAAGAGACATTCTATCAACGAAAGAGTCGCGACAGCGATTTGAAAAATTACAAAAAAACTGGCAAAGTGCGAGTCGGACACGCGCACGAAGGGTTCCGTACCACTATCGCAAAAAACGGCAATAAAGTCACGTTTGTTGTATGGGAGCTCCACTTAAATATTTATTTTATTAGATTTTTAGTATTTTTTGTTATAGCGGCAACAGAAATACATCATCTGTGAAAATTTCAACTGTCTAGCTATCACGGTTCATGAGATACAGCCTGGTGACAGACGGACAGACAGACAGACGGATCGTGGAGTCTTAGTAATAGGGTCCCGTTTTAACCCTTTGGGTACGGAACCCTAAAAAGTATGGGCTTGTGAGGCACTCTCGAAATTTCACGTGATCAAACACGAATTAGAATTACACTTATCTAGAACCTCTGATTAGTTGTTGTAGTTAAATAAAATAAATTTCAATCAACAAATCACATCATATATTAGGTATTTTTTGCTCAAAATATTAGTACAGTAATTAACAAATGCAATGCTATACATAAAAGCGGTTACGTAAATAAAAGTATATTAGCATATAAAAGTATTAAATTTCTTGCCATAATTATTTTTGTGTTGATTAATATTTCTGAAACCGCGTGTCGCCTCCATTGAATCTTACGCCGCTGTATCGGCGGGCACATCGTCTTGCATAGCGAATGACTACAGAAATTGGCGTTGTAACAGAGCTCAGCAACCTGAGTCATAGATAAATTGAGTATCAGAGATTTTATGGGTTTTGCTTAGATTTAGTCTGAGTTAAATTGATTTAGGAATAGCTCGACGGTAACTAAGAAATCCAACTAAGAAAATCCTTTTTGTTAGCGACTTTCCAAAATGGAGGAGGTTCTATGTTCAACTGTATGTATGTTTTAGTGTTCCGTAGCCAAATGGCAAAAAACGTAACCCTTATGGTTTCGTCATGTCTGTCTGTCTGTCTGTCCGTCCGTATGTCACAACCACTTTTTCCGAAACTATAAGAACTATGCTGTTGAAAATTGGTAAATAGATAAATTCTGTAAACTGCATTAAGATTTTCACACAAAAATAGAAAAAAAAGCAATAAATTTTGGTGTCCACATACTTAGAACTGAAACTCAAATATTTTTTTTATCAAACTCATACGTGTGGGGTATTTATGGATAGGTCTTCAAAATGATATTGAGGTTTGTAAAATATTTTTTTTCTAAACTGAATAGTTTGTGCGAGAGACACTTCCAAAGTGATAAAATGTGCGTTCCCCCCCTGTAACTTTTAGAAGTTACAGGGGGTTTTTAGTTTTATCATTCTCTTATTTTAGAATAAGAGAATGATAAAACTAAAAAAAATATATGATATATTACTATGTAAACTTCCACCGAAAATTGGTTTGAACGAGATCTAGTAAGTAGTTTTTTTTTTAATACATCATAAATCGTGAACCGCAATTTACCAAGTACGGAACCCTTCGTGCGCGATCCAACTCGCAACTGGGCCGGTTTTTTTTATATATTTTCATCGTTAATTATGGAGCGATTTTGAAAATTCTTTATTGTTTGAAAGTGTATACTCTCGAGGTGGTCCCATTGTCACATATTCAGGATCTGATGAGGGGATTATATGCAAATCGAGAACACTCCTCAAATTTCATACTTATAATTTTAGCGATTTTGGTATTTTCACCAACATGGCATTCGGATTCGGTAAATTTCATTTGGTGAAGTGAAACTGATGATGAAAAGCAAAGATGGCCACTGGAACTTCTCAATGATATGTATGTCTTGAGCACAAGATATCTCGAATAATTAAATGACTGGATGAAGCAAATTTAAATAAATACCTAGTGAAAATGGTACATAGCCCTAAGTATTGCGAAAATTTAGTGGCAGTGGGCAGGGCACATTACTCGCAGAACGGATGGTCGATGGGGCTGAAAAGTTTAGAAATGGCGACCACGAACCGGAAGACGATGCGTTGAAAGGAGTAGATTAATAAATTAATAATAATCTGATCGATGGCCTGGTTTAGGTTACGGGAATGAGCTGGACGCGAGACGCATGGGATCGGTCAATGTAGCGACGCCTGGTGGAGGTCTATGTCCAGCAGTGGACGTCTTTTGGCTGAAATAATGAATATGAAAATGGTACCATCGAACTGATCTGGTGATGAAGCCGGAAGTTAGATACTGGAACTCCTTAATAAAACTCAATATATCGTAGTCGTATTTGGGCTTATAGAATCGTCCTCAGATGTACTCTGTTTATAAATGATTTCTATGTTAATATGAGGTACCAAAACTAAAAAGAGAAAAATAAATAACTTTAAACAAAAAAATTAAACCGACATCCAAAGCAAAAAAATGCTTTCTTTTCCGAAGTCTTTGTCAATAACGAAAAACAATAGGTACTGAAGACACCGACTTCAGAATTTAGCTATAAGTATATGTAAACTTTAATGAAACCCTTTTTGAAACTTTTTTTATCGTAATTTTTTTATGAAGTCGTTGCTGCAGCTGACGACGCTAATTTGCCTAATATAATAAAACTTATTACGCTCAAATACTCTCATCATCATCAACTTCCTGTATTAGGCCCATCGAGTCGGCACAACACGTTTTGTTTTTCCATTACATTCTAACAACCATCACGCTATCTTACTTCTTTTTCTTTCAAATCATTCTTGACACCTCCCCTCCTTCTTCCTCTCAATCCAGTCACATTTTTAGTCATCATTATTTTAGTCACATGGGTTTCATCATCTCTCCATCTCTCTTAATATACCAAGACAAACGATTCAATTTCAACTTTTCTGTCACATACACACAAACGAATTGAATCAAGAAAAGCAACATGAGTTTGTTGATTCGCTCTTTCAAAATAACACGGCTTTGTAAAATACACAACAAAAATAAAATTAACTAAAATATAAACAACATACTCAGTCACATTATATCGTCATTTGTTCGACGAAATCCAAAAGCTTTTGTACTAAACGAATTCAGAAACAAACATTATGCAGGATAGTAATTAATGAAATACATACATACCCGCATGACAGTCTAAGTTCATGTTTACTCTGATCTCTTTGATTACTCTAAGGGCGTTTGTACAAGTTTCCACCCACCCTCTATGTAAGGGTTTAACGACCCTCTGGTTATGTGCTGAAGAGAAAATGATTTCAAAGTATAATATCTTCACGTCAGTTCGGGTCCCTTGTGGTATGCCGTTGTGAGAACTTAACATCAATGGCTTCTATTTTCACACTTTTCATATCTACTGATATCGACCAACCACAGTTGCACCGGAAAAAGAATTATCTTTAAGTTACATAATCATTTATTACAAGTTGGCACTTGGCTCAATTTAGATCGTTATTTTATTAATGTATCTTTTTATTAGACCACAGACCAGAAAAGCTTGGCTCTTAAGGGAGCCTACACTTAGTAAGGGGTGGAATAAGCATGCTACTGATTCTAATAAATTGTAATCTTCTTCACAACAAGACGAAAATAATTCTTTTTTTACCCAACTGCGCCACGCAAAGGAGGGTAATATGTTTATCAGTCTATGTATGTACGTATTTTTATTCCTATGTAGCGTTGTAGAGACCAAACGCGTAGGCTGATTTTGATGATTCTTACGTCAATCGATTCGTCTTAACCTTGCAATTGTCACTGGATACATTAAAATGGAAAAAGAAATGTGGAGTTCTCAATTTTTTCTCCCAAACCCATCGTATGGGCTATCAAAATGAAGGGTTTGTTACAAAAATGTAACACCTGTAAATTATGTGTAAAAGTAATACGAAGAAAAATTATAAATAATAAAAATCATTTTTCAAAAATACTACCGACTTCAAAATAAGAAAACTACAAAGTGAAAAATAACTTTATTTCGGTAGTATTTTTTTGTAAAAAGGTTTTTTATTTTTCACTTTTTAGTGTGCGAGTTTAGCGTGTACCAACCTAATAGGCAAGTAATTAAGTAACGTAACCTATAATGTCAGAATAGATTACCCGAAGATCATGAAACTGAAATAACCGGTGAAATGAGAGTGTACCAAGGTAAACTGTACACATCTGCGTACCCCTTTAGAGCGTACTGGCGTGATGTTATGTTATGAAATGGTATAAACAATAAACAGACACGCGATTGCAGCAATCCCAAGAGGTTTGCCGTTATTTATTGAAGAGTTCTGTTGTATATCTCCGAAGTTCTTTATTAGATCTTCACCAAATTAAAATGGGACCAATTTCGGAATATACTCTTTTAACAAAAAAAAAAAGAATTTTCAAAATCGGTCCACAATTGACGGAGATATCGTTGAACATAAATAAAAAAAAACACATACAAATTAAAAAACAAAAAAACGCGACTGCTTGAGAAGCGAACCAAAAAGAAGTTAACAAGAAGAAAAACATGTTGTGCAGTGTCAGTCAGTTCGCAATTATATCCTACATGCAGACGAGTCGCGTTTTTATTAATTTTTTAAATCAAGTTTTTTTTAACTAACATCTAATCTACTTTTTCGAGTTGCAGCTAAGAATTTGTTAGTTGTGAAACCAATTATGTACTTACTTTTCAACACTTTACAACCAACAACGATTTCCTATAATCAAACTTTTGAAAACCCAAACATTTCATACCAAAACTAAAACCATCTAAAACTATGTGCATATCACTTCATAAATGTACTGCGAAAAATAGCGGGAAGTCTTCTGAAGCAACATCAAAGCCCTAATTTGTCTAATCCCATGTGTAACAAAAGTTTAATACCCTTTAATGAAGTTGCCCAACAGTTTAAAGAGCTTAACGGCGTTATGCGTGTGGTTAATTATTTATTTAATGTTGAATTTACTTTATTTTTGAGACACAATATATATAAAACATGTTTGTTTCTATTTAGGAAAATCTTTGCATTTCTTTTTACCCGACTGCGGAAGGAGGGTAATGTGTTTATCAGTCTATAGACTAGACTCCCAAAGGTCTGTTTAAAAAATTTCGCGCGCTCGTTTTCTTCCTAAATCATCATCCATTTCGCTACAAACTTGCAAAAGTGCTAATTCGTACTCGAACTAGCTTCTTACTGGTCATCACAGCATCTATCTCTTTCGCACGTGTTGTCGGATGAGATAGCAGGCATTCTAACCCCGCGCATAATATAGTTCGTGCCGTCGACTAGTGTAACCTTAACCTTGCGAGTGTCACTGGCTTCATTATAATTGGAAAATAGAAAAATGTCGGAAATTGGGCGCCATATTGTAGGGGCTCAATATATTTTTTTTTTTTTTTTTATTTTTTTTTTTATTTGTTATAGGCTCGCGTTTGACCACTATCTCGCCTGATGTTAAGTGATGATGTGGTCGAAGGTGAAGCACGCTTGCCTAGAAGTAACCTATTCACTCTTGACTTGAAGACCCCTAGGTTGTAGCTATCAGGAAACAAAGACGCCGGTAGGGAATTCCACTCCTTAGCTGTACGCACAATGAAAGTATTTTCAAAACGCTTTGTGCGTATGGGTGGGATATCCACCATGTACTGATGGCGCATTGCCGTACGTCTTGTAGTCCGATGATGGAAAGGGCTAGACGGAATCAAATTGTGCAGTTCCATCGCACACTCTCCGAAATGTAACCGATAGAATACCGACAGGCTGGCAACTCGTCGTCGGTGTTCAAGGCTCTGGAGCTTTGAGTTGACCAGCGCATCGTTGCCGATAAGTCTCTTGGCCCGTCTGTCAATCGACTCAAGTGCATCTAGTTGGTACCTGGCAGATCCGTCCCAGAGGTGAGAGCAGTACTCCATGCATGACCGAACTTGCGCTTTATACAAGTTGAGCAGCTGTTCAGGCGTGAAGTACCGTCTCACCTTCGCAAGGATCCCCAACTTTTTTGCAGCCAATTGAGCCTTTGCCTCAATGAAAGGACCAAAATTGAGGGTCGATGTCAACGTAACACCAAGAAGGTCGAGGTGGTCCGTTATCGGCACGGTTACACCACGGAAGGATGGAGCCGGGTGGAATTGGCTCTTTTTTGCGGAAAAAAGACACGCCTGGGTCTTAGCAGCATTGAAACTGACTAGATTGGCATTGCCCCATTCGGAGACTGCCTCCAAAGACAGGTTCAAGCGCTCAACCATGGCCTCCCGAAGAGACCTATTTTGAGGCCCGGTAGCCCGTGCACTAGACACATATCTCTCAGCAACAGTGCTGTCGTCTGCATACCCAAAGGTTCCGGGTTTTAGCAGGTCATTAATGTGCAGCAAGAACAATGTTGCCGAGAGCACTGACCCCTGAGGGACTCCGGCGTTAATACCTAACTGACCGGACGAGCAGCCATCAATTACCACTCGGATGGACCGATCCCTCAGGAAGTCTGCAATCCAGTCACACAGGCCACTAGGCAGACCGAAGGAAGGAAGCTTACCAATAAGGCTCTCGTGCCAGACCCTATCAAAGGCCTTCGATATGTCAAGGGAGACAGCAAGCGCCTCCCCGTGTTTCTCGATGGCCTCACTCCAGATGTGGATGGCATACGCTAGAAGATCCCCAGTTGACCGGTTTCGGCGGAAGCCGTATTGGCGGTCACTAAGGAGGTCGGTGTCTTCTAGGTATGCCAGGAGCTTATTATTTAATACACGTTCCATACTCTTACAGAGGATGGACGTTACTGATATGGGTCTGTAGTTGGCTGGGTCAGCTCGACTGCCCTTCTTGGGCACGGGCTGAACGTTAGCTTGCTTCCAAGCCTTCGGTACTTTTCCAGTCACCATCGAAAGGCGATATAGGCGTGTCATGATAGGAGACAATTCAGGCGCACAAGTTTTAAGTACAATTGCTGGTATCCCGTCCGGGCCACTAGCCTTGTTCACGTCAAGGTTACGCAGCACCCTACAGACCTCCCTCTGATGGATGCGAATGTCCGACATACTCGTCTCACATCGAACAGCAGAAGGAGGGGGCCGCGCGCCATCAGTATTCAGACGCGAAGATTCCGCAAAGAGGGAGGCAAACAAGTTTGCCTTGTCCTCAGCGGAGTGGGCCAGCGACCCGTCGGGTCTCAGCAGTGGTGGTAGTGAGGGGCGACAGAAGTTTGATTCAACCGATTTAGCCAGGGACCAAAACGCCTTGCTACCTGCGGGGTGTGAAGCAAGTTTGTCCCCGATCCTGCTAATGTGGTCAAACCGTGCCCTTCGCATCGCCTTTTTGCAGGACTTGGCAGCCCTGTTGAAGGCTCAATATATTTTTCTTCTTTGCTTCTTGTGTGCGGTATCAAAATAATTTATGTTATCTTAAGTTTCATTGTAAGGATGGTCCCTAATCATATTACAGTCTAGGCGCGAATGCAGAAGAAAAAGTAATTTTCTCAAACATGCCTGGAAATTTGAACATTATTTTGACAACCTTTTTCGAGATAAATCGAAATTGCTGTACTGGCCAAATACATGCGAGCAGCGGCCGGCAAAAGTTGTATGAAAATCCATATCTGTCGTGTCTAGCGGCCGAATGAATTACATATTAGGAGTTTTGGCGGGAACGTGATGGCGTATATGTTCCTTCTCTGTTTTATTTTCCTAAAATTGTGTTAAATTGATTATTATTAGTGTAAAAATGGTGGTTTTTTATTCTAAATTATAAGTGAACGTGCACGAGTGTGGGCAAGTAAAACACAGCGGTAGAACATGAGTTTGTACATGTTGTCGACAAAACTCCGTAGAAGTTTCCAATAAAGTTACCGCCATTTTATTGGGGCCTAAATAAGACATTGGACTAAAATCTAAAGAAACTAGAATTCTATTCTAAACGTGACACTGGCTAAATGCACAAAACGTGCGAACCCAAAACTTAAAAAAAATTACATATTAGTAAACTCATTTCTGTCGTGTAATTTAAAAATGGAACGATCTTTTACTCCAAAACATGGCAACCAAGAAGGTAACTTACCAAAGGTTTTATTTAAATTTTGAACTGCCTTTCAAATAGAAAGCTGTTTATTGAAAAAAGAAACAACTGAACACTTTAACGCGGGTAAAATTATTGTTGCTCGTTATTCGTCATTGATTTTGAAAGGTAATATTGTATTTGACAAAATGAGTTCTAGGTAATACTTAGTTTGAATTTCCGCGCATTATTTGAGAAAAACACTATACATGCCTTGGCCACAACTAGGCATTGATGGACTTAAGTATGTGTGCCTCGGCTTCGCCTTGGCCCACATTTACACGTTCGTCCATCAATACCTCTTTTGCTGGCCGCTGCAGTAATGTACTATTATACTTCGTGCCTCGTCCTCGAGATTAGTTCCTGTAATTAATTATTATTATATACACATGTAGTAGGCGGCTATAGGCTACTGCGCAAATCACTAGTTTTCAGAGTATTTTTTTTTTTTTTTTTTTTTTTTTTTTTTTTTTTCTTGCCTGGCATCACTGTGTCAACTTGTCATTCGCGATTATAGTGCGTCGCTGCGCGTCACGTAATTAAACTTTTAAATAAAAATAACAGTTTTTCAAAGTGAAAAAATGCCAAAAAGGACACATTCAACCGAGGAATAAAGAGAATCAGGAGAAACATGAAAAAATCTGGGAGCAATTTAAAAACGTGCTCGACTTAAACAAAGTAAAACAAAATAGTCTCAAGAGTCGACGCCATATTTAGACCCACAAGGTACCTACCTAACTCTGTTAAAATGTATTGTATGTATTACTACATATCTACAACTATTTTATCAATCCTCCGCCCTAAACTTGCATCTCAAACAAATAATGCACTTCGGGCAAGCCATCGGGCCGTCCCACTGTATATTTACGAGATTATCAATCAAAACAAAATTTATTTCTTAAACATAACGAATATATTCGAGCTGATTATCGGACTGTCTCAAATAATGAAACAAATAATGCATTTCGGGCTAGCCATCGGGCTGTCTCACCACGTATTTACGAGATCATCAAATAGAATTTATATAACTAACGAATGTATTCGAGCAGATCATTGGACTGTATCAAAACATTCAATAATACACTGGTTTCGTTCAATTCTTTGGACAACTACCACCAGATTGCAAAAATCAGTTATCAACCGGAAGTAAAACAATGGTTTATAATCATTCCAGGCGAAGTCCTAGACGACGACGTCACAAATGAAATGGAAACAAAGTCGAATACGACTAACTTAACAATAGTGATCTTCCACACAATTCAAACCTGAATAACACAGACGCTCTCGAAATTCTCGGGGTTGACCCAACATTGAACACGGAGTATGGTGATGGGGCCGAACTCCACAAGGAAGTGACCAGCTGTCTGGAGTGTCTTGCAACGTGAGGTCTGTCTCCCTAGAGACCACAGGCGGGTACTTCCCCTACAGATCCTTCAGCAGGAAATATACCCGCTGACATTAAATGTGAAAAACGTGAGGCTCTTATGCTATACAGCAAAATAAAAGCAAAATTCTCAAATTATTGATAACCAAGGCCATAGAATCGAAACAAAGACTACTCAGCACCGTCTCCTGCTTAAAAGCAGCATTATCCAAAGTACTGGATACAAAAGAAAATGATACAGAACTACTAACTTAAATAATAGATGCCACTTGCACCTTATGTGAAGTTCAATATTGTGACTCAATGACTAGATGCAAATTTAGCTGCAGCTCAAATTAAAAAGGATCTTAAGGACCAAGTTCAAAACACAAAAATAGATAAATATCTGTTCGGGAAAACACTTGCTGAAACTATTTGAGTTGGTAAAGCGGCTTCTAAATCAGGGCTGCTACAGCACCTAAACCCAAGCAAAAACCCAACACATTCCAAACAAAATACTGGAAAGCTCACCAGCGCCACAAGGACGACAGGAGAACTGGGAGCATGGCTATAGCCTGATTCAGCCGTACAAAACTTTAAGTGGTTGTCTCACCCGACCAAACAACCTTGACACCACTAAACTCAGTAAGGTACGTTGGTCGCTTATAAAATTCTTATAAACAGTAATAACTTATCACTGATCATAAGACCATGTTATCATGGATTGAGGGTTTCATAGGTACCCACAACACTTCACCAGTGGAAAAAACATACTATAAGGAGACAATTATCTAATTGATCTCCATTGGTGCAATATTTAAGTGCTAGCCTTGAAAAGGGCAAAATTGTCTCAAGTGTTTCTTACGTAAGACCAAAACTCAATGGCAGTATGCATTTTAAAGTTAAAACCTTAATAAGTTCATTAATGCAAGCCGTTCAAACTTGAAGATTTGTGCATAGAATTAAAGATGACATCAAATGATAGTTCCATGGCCATATGTTACATAACATACCTTAATAATAATTAACATATTAATATTTAACATACCTTAATGCATAATATCTTATAAAATATCACAAAAATTCTAGCAAATATCTAGAATCTCTTCCATGAAAAATTGTATGAGTTCAATCTACTGCTGTTTGGGTAAAACACTGCACCTAACATTTTCACTTAAGTTATGAAAACTCAACAAATACTGAGATCCTGTGGCTCTTGATTGGTAACTGAAAACATTCAAAACACTAAGAAGTTAATCAAAAGTTATTAAATAACAAACTTACACCCACTAATATTAGTACAATTAAAGGATATATCATTGATACAAGATTCTTACCTATCATGTAACGTTACCTCCAGATAAGAAAAAATTATTAATTATGAAATCAGAAAATTAACATGCTTTGTAGGACTAGGTACTGGTCTCAGCATGCCCTTCTATTTAATATGGATGGCTTTATATAGGTATATAACTAAAAACTATAATGTTGTAAAAGCCTAAACCTCCAAGGTGAAGAAAATTATAAAAAATACATGAATATCCCCAGAAGAATTTCCTGAATGGTGGCCATATGCCATTCAAAATTGAGTAAATAAAATCAAACTTAATTATGCAACCGAAATGGTTTCTGACGCCTCAACCAAAGGGGGGGGGGGGCTGCCTGTGGTGATGAGACTGCTAGGGGCAAGTGGTCAGACAAGAAATGTAAATATCACATAATTTTTATTTGGAATTAGTAACATTATTCAATCATGAAATAATTGTGAAATACCGTCATGTATAGAAAATTCAACAGCAATATAGGCTGCATTATTAATCAAATGGGTGGAACTCAACACTCATCTCTTCAACTTAGCCTGCGGCATTGGTTGAAAACTGTTATGTATTATTTTCATTTTAGTATAACATAATTTCATTTTCGCTTCTTACATTAGGTCGACTGGAAATCAAGAAGCTGATACTGTATTGCAGAAGTCACATTCCGACGTAGAATGGGAACTAAAAGAAAATGCATTGAGTTATAATGTACTTACGTAGTAGTATAACTCCAATGTGCTTATGACCAATTATTGAAAGATAAATTTGGAACACCTGAAATTTACCTATTGCCAATTCACATTAACTATAAATATGATAAATACATAACTTGGCATAACAACCCAAATGCCTTCACAATTGACACATTCACAGTATACTAGTAACCAATTTTCTCTAACACTTTTCCACCATTCTCAATCATGTTAAAAGATCTACAAAAATCATAATGGATAAAGCTTAGGGCATCATGTTGATCACCATGCCCAACTGGTTCCCTTTACTTAGGGAACTTCCCATAATTCAGGGATGCTCATACTCAAACCTAATGAAAATGTTATAGTATTTCACAGCAAGGGAAAAGCCATACCTACCTTACCCTGGCTGTCAGAGTCCAGTGGGTAGTGAAGTCTATTGCAATGAAGCATACCACCATCATCAATTGATAAGATAGCATCTCTATCAGAAAACTCTTTCAAACAATATGACACATGTTTAATATAAAAATCATGAAATCATATACATCAACGGTGATATAATTACTTAACAGAACTTTCTAATTACAGTAAAAAATATAACAAATGATTAACTGTCAAAAATTTATAATACCTACTTTAATAAACATTAGAATGTCCAGGAATGTCCTCTGATGACAGATTAAAAATAATGGTTAAGGGCTTGTTCAGACTGCGAACACCTGCCCAAAAATACAATGTCACCTGGGACACATCCCAAATGCTGGAAGCCTTAGGAATTTGGTACCCAAATGAGATGTCTCTAGAACTGTCAAAATTAAAATCAAAGCATAGTAATACAATCAATGCATATAACCATCAAAATTTCAGACCTCATAAAATCTCTAATTTATGAACTAAATAATCAATCAATTCTTCAGACAAAGAACAGGAATAATTCCAGCTGAAACCTTGTAGCCTACATTAACAAAACCTCTAACCACTTTAGGCACAAAGAAACCGTACCACATAGTGTACTTTAAACACTAACAGTCTTAAGCCAGGTGTAACATGATCATTGATCAGATACTAAAAACAGCAGGCTGGAGTTGCAATTCAAGTAGATTTGGTAAATTTTATAACAGTTTCTTAGTGTAAAGCATAAAAATAATTTAGCAAGAAAAATCTTAAGATGTGATTAAACAAGTACATTTGGTAAATTTTATAACAGACCTTTAGTGTAAAGGATCAAAATGATTTAGCAAAATAAATCTTTAGCTGTGATTAAAGATATCTTATTTAACTTACATGTACTAATTATTACAACAACTAACAACTTTAACTTATAACGAAGGAGCATAAATGTATTGATAATGAAACTAAGAATAGTAATAAAAAAGCTAAAATGGATTTTGATAAGACAGTTATATTTATTATTATCTGAATGGTTAATCAAGAACTTTCTTTTTCAAATGACAACTATGATTGTTACTCTTTAAAATAACTTTAAATGATAGCAAGCAGGCAATAAATATTCGGTTGAAAAGATAATTAAGAATTTATAAAAACATTTTGGTTAAGAACCTATGTTACTTAATAGCAACTGTGATAGTATTTATAAAACTGAAATACTTAATGATAATAAATAGGCAAAAATATTTTGTTAATTAATATAATTAAGATGAGAATAGTAATTAAGAAAATTACTGAATAAGAATCTTTGTTATTTAATGATAACTATGATGGTCTATAAACATTATAACAATGATAATAAGAAAGTAAATAATACATTTTTTTAAAACAGATAATTAAGAATATATAAACTGATTAAGAACCTGTGTGTAACCTATGGACAACCATGAATGATGGTTAGTCCACAAAAAAAAAAAAAAAAAAAAAAAAAAAAATTATATGATTTTAAAGAAAGAAAGCTTTTACTTCAAAAAGTCATCATATTTTATGCGATAATTCCAGAACTTAACTCTCAAAGTCTACATGTGTATATAATAATAATTAATTACAGGAACTAATCTCGAGGACGAGGCACGAAGTATAATTTATGATTAAACGAACTTACCCTAAGTGAAGTTCTATCAAAATTATACGAAGTGCCTCGTCCGAAGAGATTAGTGACACCCTCCCAACCCTAAGGTATAACCCAGAAGCGTTCTGGAAATATCTAAAACATCAGTAACTCTAAACTAAATGACAAGTTGACACAGTGATGCCAGGCAAGAAAAAAAAAAAAAAAAAAAAAAAAAAAAAAAATACTCTGAAAACTAGTGATTTGCGCAGTAGCCTATAGCCGCCTACTACATGTGTATATAATAATAATTAATTACAGGAACTAATCTCTTCGGACGAGGCACTTCGTATAATTTTGATAGAACTTCACTTAGGGTAAGTTCGTTTAATCATAAATTAATAACAACCTAAACTATTAAAACCTTTACCAAGAATATGTCTAATAGAACTTTTCTTAATTTCTCTACTAAAAACTTTGCAGTAGTTAATATGTAGGCATTCAGAATATAACTTTTTTTTTTTTTTTTTTTTATTTGAGATGGGTTTGCTCTTGACTCTAGTCTATGTCAGAGGTAACAGAGACAAAGTCGACGATGGAGTGAGCTTACCCAGAAGTAGCCTGTTCACTCTAACTTTGAAGAGATTCGGGTTGTATGCGTTCGGAAACACAGACGCAGGCAGTGAGTTCCACTCTTTTGCAGTGCGCATTATGAAGGATGTTTGGAAGCGCTTGGTGCGAATTGGTGGAATAGCAACTAGGCGAGGATGGTAACTCGCAGTGCGTCTAGATGTCCGATGGTAGAAGGGGGCCGGTGGGATGAGGTCGTGGAGTTCATGAGCACACTCGCCAAAATACAGTCTGTAGAATACCGACAAGCAGGCAACCTTACGGCGATGAGCCAAGCTGTGAAGCTTGGCATCCACCAGTTTGACGTCGCCAATTAGTCTCTTAGCTCTGCGTTCCACGGAGTCAAGCGCGGCAAGCTGATATTTATAACAACACGTGTAACGATTCCTCCACGTGTTTGTCAATAATATTCCTTATTCAAACTATCTTATCTCATTATCCCAGCCTAAATCTATATTTACCGAACACAAATTATTATCAACCGAAAACGTTACTATATTAATTAATAATTATAATTACCAAACTCCCAACAATATCAACACACGATTATAATAATAATCCTTACCACGAGAAATGTAGCTTATAAGTTAGAACAAAGGCTTTGAAGCCGTACAAGCAACAAGACACAAGGCCACTATAACATTAGCAAGAACCGTAAATGATCTAAGCAACTGTAGGTATTCATTAAAGTCTTAAGTAAACTGCGCGACACAAAGTTCCTGTCAGTCACCGAACGGGAGGTAAGTTCCCTGAGCAATTTGTGGCTTCCAACTCGGCTGCCACGCTCTATGTCTAGCAAGGCATCCACTAACTTTGCTATACCAGCTTTACGGTTTAGTAGGGACGCTAAGAATTTATTGGTTTGGATGGAATTGGACTTGGAAAATTTGCTGAGCTGGACAGGATTGGAAAGAATAAACAGAGTGTTTACGTTATGAAGTAGGCTTCAGCGGAGGTACTGCATCCGCTGAAGTTTTAATTGAGTGTTTAAATTGAGTTTTTTGTTTTATTTTGTCGTATGCATATGTAGATGAGCAGTGGTGGCCCAGTGGTATCGGCCGCGACTTACAAATTGTAGGTCGTGAGTTCGAGCCCAGGCAGGCGCTTTACTTTGTGTAAATTATTTCATCACCACTGCTCTCAAAACGGTGAAGGGAAACATCGTGAGGAAACCGTCATGTCCTAGAACCAAAAATTCGAAGACATGTGACATCTACCAACCCGCACTGGGCCCGCGTGGTGGATTACGGCCCATTCCCTCTCACAGAGAGGAGGCCTGTGTCACAGCAGTGGGAACATTAATAGGCTGATGATGATGATGTGATATGTAGATGATGAGTCAATCTTGACAAATATTTCTATGCTTGACACCCATAGACAGCTGGTCTACACTCGCCCAAAGCTGTAACGAATAGAAAAAAGAAAAGAAGACTCTTGACCTGTAGTTGGAACTCAGGCTAAAAGTAAATAAATAATATGGATAAATAGTTTCTTTTTAGGTTCCAAGATATTCAAATAAATTCTTAGGAAGGCTTAGCCACCACAGAATCTTTACCTTAGCCTAGTGATTTCATCTATGAAAGTTCAAACCAAAACCCCGGCATCCAAATATTTTCAACCTCAACCATCCCTAAGCGAAATATCCGATGAAAGGCAAAAAAAGTGAATAAACCTTCCCAAGTTCAGGTCAATTTGTGAGGGAGATAAAGTTTTAGGATATATTTCCTTCAAGGATAACATATGGAGTCCCTACAATGCACGCTATACACTTGTGTAAGCTTCTTTAATGCGGTCCCCGGTACGACGGTTTGAGAAAATAAGACACCCTGTAGCGGTTACGTAACTAAGTAAAGCCCGTCTGAATGTCTACTATAGGGATTTTTATTTGAGAAAGCGAATATTGATAGACTTGTAAATGTTTTAGGATTACTTTTGAATGACAAAAACATTTTTCAAGTAATTTGTGAGTCTATTTCAAGAATTTCTCAAACAATAATTATCGTAAATGTGACAACTTGCCTCACGCACGTTATCTACTGTGATTGGTTGAATTAAATCATTAATAGCCAATCATATTACTTGACTTTTGTGTGTTTTTAATATGCGTCTCATTGGTTATTTTTTTCACCAAACCAGGCGTTAATGAAACAATAATGTTTTATTTATGAGTTTTGAGGGACAGTATTACGAGAATTCAACCATTGAAGGTTTTTAAAAGAACTCACTACTTAGAGAAAGTCCTAATTATTTTATTTTTAACCGACTTACAAAAAAGGTTCTATTCTATTCCGATATCTCCGTCAATTGTGGACCATATTGAAAATTCTTTTTTGTTTGAAAGAACATATTCCGAAATTGGTCCTATTTTAATTTGGTGAAGATCTGATGAAGAACTTCGGCGATATACAACAGAACTCTTCAAGAAATAACGGCAAATCTCTCGGAATTAGTGCAATTGCATGTCTGTTTATTGTTTATACTATTTCATAACATAACATCATGCCAGTACGCTCAAAAGTGGTACGCAGATGTCTCATTTCACCGATTATGTTCAAGTTTCATGTTGTTCGGGTAATCTATTCTGGCGTTATAGGTACTTACTAAACATCTTGCCTATTAGATAGGTACAACTAAAAAGGGTAAAATATAAAAACTTTTTTGCTAAAAAATACCACTGATTTCCAAATAAAAAACTACAAAGTGAAAACTGCTTTATTTTTGGAAGGCGGTGTCTATATAGCAAAAAAAATGGTACCAACGAAAGATACCGACTTCCAAAAATAAAGTTATTTTTCACTTTGTAGTTTTTTATTTTGAAGTTGGTAGTATTTTTTTGCAAAAAAGTTTTTTTATTTTAAGATATATTTTTAAACAAAACATTGCTAAGCGGACTGCTTACGTTAGAATTTTCTGTGTTTTTATATAGCTAGCGTTGATACTTGTTATCAAGGCAAGAATATGTGTTTATAGCGCGTAATTTGAATGAGAATAAACAGACACTGTAGTTATAAACGACGTAATATCTGCGAAAAATAACGCGACGCTCTGTCCATCACTCAACGGGTTAACGTTGTACAACACATTTTCACTCCGTCAGTTTTGTTATTTTGTGTACATTTGAAAAAAAAAGTAGGCATTACCGAAATAAATTACTGGGATAATCATATAAAGGGTAAAATTAAACGAGTTAGCTTATCTCCGATAGCGTGATGGGTTTAGATATATAAAATGACAAAAAATACGCATAACTTAATAATAAAAAATAAAGCATCACGCCTTTATTCCAAGAAAGGATAAGCAATGGTTCACCTACATTTCAAACTCAAAATTGTAAACTACTCTATATTTATTGGAAACTAGCTGTGCTCGCGACTTCGCTCCCATCAACTGCCTACCCTGCCATACTTACCTTCGTACCTTCCTACCTACCCTACTTACCTACCTACCATTTTTTTAGGGCCATTCTTTCGCGGCGAATCTCAACACCCCCATTCAGAAAATGCCATTTATCGAATATGGTGTTCGACTGTCCGAGTATCTGATATCTATATCTTTAGATAGATTGAACCGATTGCGATGAAACAAAAACTAAGTAATACTTCAAGTTAAGCAAAATTTTTATGTCTTATAGTACATTGGTTTCGTACATTTTACGTGATGCGTGCACAAATAAACATACAATAATTCCAAAAATGCTGGAAATGGATTTTACAGGAAATAATTTTTGAAAAAAAAATACAAAAACGACTTTTCTTCAGATTTATTATAATTATATATTGATTAAAGGTTTTGGTTTTTTTGTTTTATATTTATATCTCATCTGCGAAGCTTCGCTATCTTATTTAATGTCACCGTATTTTTTTAAATAATTACTAGCACGAACGTTTCAATGTACTGACAATATCATTTAGAATCCCCATAAAATAATAGAAACCACTCATCCACTACGAAACTCATTAATTTTCCAGCTAACATTTTAGTACCACAATCAACCACACTTACAACATATCCATCAAACACAACATTACGTTCTAAAGCACTATTAAAGGGACCTCACATAAAAGTTATGATGGTAGGTACCCATCGTCCAGGGATCATAATAACCCCTTTCTCCCCCGGTCCATTTTAACGACTTGTATAAGATGTGCAGCTGAGACACTATATTTTTCATTGCAAAGTCAAGGGGAAGTTGGACAACTTTGTACTCTAAGGGTATAACTTTTTTGCAGCGGAATTGCATTATTTTTGTAGTGGGTTTAATATGAATTAATGTAGTTTTTTTGGTAAAACAATAAATCAAGTCCCCTATTGCTTATAAACGAAGTGGTTTTTAATACCAATTAGTTATGAAATCTGCCTTATGTTTCACACTCATAAAAGATTCTGTAGAACATAAAACAGACGTTAACAAAATACCGAGCAAACGTTTGAGCTATTTCTCCTACTTAAGCCTCAAAGTAGGTTTAGGGTTTTCCAAGTGCATAATACTAGGTCAAAGATTGCTTATTTTCATACATTTTGTTTGTATAGCTCCTCAATAAAATAAACACCAAAACATTTTGACACAACAAACTAACTTTTATTTAAACACAACGTCTTAAAACGCAGCGCGGCGTGAAATCTAGCGATGTCATACAGTATTGTGGCAATATCTAAAGTAATAAGTTTTCGAGCACGTTTTATATTGCCCGTATGCAGAGATGCTACTCTATTTGTGTCACTTAGCAAACTGACGTACCGGGGCGCGGTTTGATCTTACAAATATTATGTTATGGATATGGTATTATGTATCGTCTTTTTTCTTGGACAGCTAAATAAGACACCATGTTTACTTTGATAGACGAGGCTGTGTTTTTAATACTGGATATTTTGACTGAAAATTACAACTGATATTTTAGTTTTTTATTAGAGTTGATGTTTTGATTGAAAATTACATGTCAGCTCTCTCTATTGTAACTATCTTTTACCTAAATTGTAAAATAGTATATTATGCAACTAGTGAATAAAGGACGGATTTAAATCGAGGGCGATGAATCACTCGCGTCGCTCAGGATTCTAACAACCGAATCACGACCGTAGGGTGTGATTCATGATGATTTTATTAGAATCCTGAGTGAAGCGAGTGATTCATCACCCTCGATTTAAATCCGTTTTTATCCAAAAATGTGAAACTCAGGGTTTCACATTTTTTTGTAAATTGAAGCTGAGCTAAGTAACATCATCTGTTTTTCAGCGGCCAGTGACCACCTCCGTTACGTTAAATAATTATAAATAATTAAAAACCAATGCAATTAATATTAGAATTACAATCCAAATAAGTATTTACTAAACATCCCAGACAAAATTATTTAAATCCTAAATATTAACACTGAAACAACTGAAAATTAAATCGATGGTAGAGTTTGAAAGTATTCTTTGCACAAGGAGTTTGTGTCGAGTATTTTATGCGCAAGGAGGTTGTATAGCATTGAGATGGAGGTCGAATATATATTGGTTTGTTCTAAATTCAAACACCAAAACAGTGATTAAAAGTGCTTTTTGTTCACTGTTTTCAGTGAATAAAATAAGCTTTTTAGAGGGGGAATGGTATAATAGTACATTATGGTACAAGTTTGTAATGTTGATGATTACCGCTGAGGCGCCATTGAGACCCGAGCCTTTACGCGAGGGTCTTAAGAGAGCCGAGGACGGTAATCATCAATACACACGTGTATCATACGAAGTTTTTCAACACACTTGTGAAGAAAGTAATACTAAAAATAATTTTATTTAGTAGATAATAGATATTTTTCCTTGGTTTTTTCAGGTAGTAAACTTTCCATTACGTTAAAGGCTTCACATCTTATATCGGGCGGTGTACAACATTAATCATTTTCTTTATAATTAGTACTTGTAGACATTTTAATTTAAAAAATACTGTAATTTCAACAGTGAAAACGAGTTAAGAGAAAAAAAAATATTTCGCAATGGCGGAAATAATTTATCATTTTTCCTATGCGCGCGCATCTAACAATGGCGATCGGCCATAGACTAATAGAATGAGCTTTCTTTTTTTTGGCTTTTCGCGGATAGCGTTTTAACCACGTACAAAATGGAGAATTTTAAGTTTTCTTTATTACAGAGAAAACAAAAGTTATATTTGAGTGAAAGTTTTATTTATTAAACACGTACAAGTTGAAATTATCTATTTAAATACGAATTTGCATGAAATGAGCAAGCAATAGGTACATTAATTTATTTTTACTATTGAGCACGATCTTTTGTGTATCGAACCTTTTTTAAGAACAAAGCAACTCAACCAATAACATAAAAAAACTGCATAACTCACTTGTGAATAATAGCAAAGAAAAAGTCACAGTTTGATTATAGGTATCATTATGTGCCTAATTGCGGTTAAATTAGAGCCACTTTACAAGTAAGTGTGTTGAAAAGTAACTTATGAAGTTTTAGTTTCTTTCTGAGTACTGACTGATCCCCAAGATATAAGCAAATGCCAAGTTTGGGAGTCACCGTCCATTTTAATATTATTTTTTATTCACATTAATGATTTAAAACATGCCTTGATTTCAATTTTTCTTTTCGTATTCGAATTAATTACGTTTTATTGTTTTCATACCAAGATTTGAACTTGAGGAGCTCGTGGCTAAATAATAACAGCCGCACGGGTCGATCATCAAGGTTAAGCAACGCTTGACGAGGTCGGTCCGTGGATGGGTGACCATTTCAACAAACCGAGTTTCCTCCGTGCCTCGGAAAGCACGTTAAGCCGTTGGTCCCGGCTGTCATTTGAAGATCTTTGGCAGTCGTTACGGGTAGTCAGAAGCTTGAGATCTGACACCAGTCTTGCCAAGGGGTACCGTGTTACCCAGTTACTGGGTTGTGGAGGTCAGATAGGCAGTCGTTCCATGTAAAACACTGGTACTTAGCTGAATCCGGTAAGACTGGAAGCCGACCCCAATATAGTTGGGAAAAGTCTAGGCAGATGATGATGACCAAGATTTGAACTTATGTTAGTTTGCTTTTCTACGATTTTAATTTGTGTAATTTGGCGACTCATCCTTTTCTAGCACATTAACTCTTTCATAGCTTCATTCTAATCGAGTCCCGCAGGTATGCTGGAATGGTAATTATAGTTCAGCTTAAAACTGCTCCATTTTCACAGGGAACACTTCTAGGTCAACTATTATTAGGTAAACCTAGTGACTTTTACACGTAATGGAGACACTATTGCACTTTTCCACCGGTTTCAAAATGATTCTCGAAATTCTACTATACTAAAATGTGAAATTTGGAATATTTATTCAAATTCAAATTCTTTATTGCGAACTAAGTGTACAAAAATTTTGTAGATGTTAACATAAGGTAGGTTCTTAGAACTTAGTTGCCTGTTAAGGCATTGCAAATTAAATGGTTTATAGTCAATATTATAGTTACATATATAGTTTACATTATATTAATTATCATTATTCATACATTTTATTTTATATCATACAATTCTTATACTAATTTAAATTACATTATATTAAGTATCACAATCATTTTAATATATTAAATAATTATTTTTCTTCAAGGAATTCTTTTACAGTGTAATATGCCTTTTTAATCAGGAAGTCTTTTAGCTTCCTTTTAAAGATACAAATTGAATTTAGGTTCTTAATATCTACGGGTAACTTATTATATACTTTTATGCTCATACAAAAATACTATTGCTATACACTGTAGTGTGGGATGTTTCATTGCGTAATATATTTTTAAGTCTAGTGCTTGTCAATGTGTCATAGCTACTGATGTTTGATTTAACTAGAATTGAGGCCACATAGATATATAGAGCAGGGAGGGTTAATATCTTGAGGTTTATAAAATGAGGTTTGCATGAATCAGTTTGGTGTATCCCACATATTGATCTAATACACTTTTTTTGTGCCTTGAACGCAATTTCTTTACCAGTTGAGTATCCCCAATATAGTATCCCATAAGATAGAGTGGACCCCACATAGGCATGATAAGCATTAAGTACTGTGGTTTGGTTAGATACTTTTTTGAGCATGTAGAGGGCATAAGAGAATTTATTCAATTTGCTACATACACTATTTACATGTGATTTCCATGACATATTAGAATCTATATAGAAACCTAGAAATTTTGTACTTGAAACCTCAGATACAGTTGCATTATTGTACTGAATAGATAATGGAATTGATTTCGCGTTTTTATTTTTGAAATTCATGTAATGGGTTTTTGCAAGATTTATTTTAGATTATTTATTGTTAGCCAATTTATTAATTTAGATAGGGCATCATTTATTTCTTGTTCATGATTTTTATTTTTGTTATTTGTGAAAAGAGCCGTACTGTCATCTGCAAATAAAATCATAGGGTGCTGAATAGCGTTAGGTAAATCATTTATATAAATGAGAAATAGTAATGGTCCTAGTATCGACCCTTGAGGTACACCATATTTTATTGATCTTGGGCTCGATGTATATTTAATTTCTGTTTTTGTGAATGGACATAATTGTGTTATTTCAGTGAACTGTATTCTATTACTGAGATAGGATTTAATTATATCAAGTGCTTTCCCTCGAACGCCATATATTTCTAGTTTATGTAGTAGAAGTCCATGGTCAACACAATCAAAAGCTTTTGTCATATCCATGTATAGGGCTGTGATCTGATTTTTTTTATCTAGTTCCGTAATAATTTTTTGTAAAAACTGATGCATTGCTGTATTGACCGACTTCCCTTTTCGGAATCCAACTTGGTTGTCTATTATTATTTCATTTTCTTCGAAATATTCACTAAGATTATTATATAATACTCTTTCAAATATTTTAGCCATTATTGGAATGAGAGCAATAGGTCTATAACATCGTACATCTTCCGTGTTTCCTTTCTTGAATATTGGTGTAACTACAGTAGTTTTCAAATATGTCGGGAAAATTCCTTCTTCAAGACACTGATTTATTAGGTAGGTGATAATTGGAGCAATTTCGTACACTACACGTTTTATAATTTTTGTTGAAATTCCATCACATCCTGTACTGTTAGTGTTTTTTAGTGTCATAATTATTTTGACAACATCGTAGGGGGTAACTGGTTTTAAGAAACAGGAGTTTGGTTTGTTATAGGTTAGAAAATTAGCGTAGTTTGTTGTTTTATTCGTTAATTTTGAAATGTCATCAATAAAAAAGTTGTTGAATGTTTGTGCTATAGTATCGGGAGCAGTTATAAGTTGGTTATTATCTTTTATTCTATTGATTTTTTCAGGGGGGTTATTATTTTTGTATTGATTGATTACTTGCCACACTGCTTTAGATTTATTTGTGGCTGTTTGGATATGATAGTTGTTTTGCGACCTTTGGGTGAGTTTTATGATTCTTTTAATTTTTTTTGCATATTTCTTAAAATCACTCCTATCTCTATTATTACCTGATAGTCGATATTTTTTAAGCAGCATTCTTTTACGGAGGGAACATATTTTTAATCCTTTACTGAGCCATTTAGTATTTCGTATGATCGGAACCTTAATTTTTATGTTTGGAAAGCAGAGGTCATAAAAAAGTTTAAATAGTTTATGGAATTCTTCGAAAGCAGCATTTGGGTCACTTTTCCTATAGCAATCACTAAAAGTCAAGGCTTTTATACATTTAATAAATTTTTCAACATTTTCATTACTATAGTCTCTTCTAAATTTGTACCAGTGGGTTATTGAGTACGTTTTCCCAACAGGACATGATAGTATTTGTGCTGTATGATCAGACAGTGCTAGTTCTAAGACACTTTGTTGACACCCTCTTATATTATGAGCTATGTTATCAATGCACGTTTTGCTTTGCAAACGAGTTGGTTCGTTTATTGCAAGTTTTAAGTTAAAGCTCCGTAATAAGTTTTCAAACTCCCTCGAAACAGGAGTATCTTTTAGCCGATCGATGTTATAATTACCACAAATAACAAGTTTCTTACCTTTGGTACATAATTTTGCGAGTATAGCCGATAAACGGGCAAAAAATATTTCTATACAATCCCTTTTAGTCTTTGGAGGCCTATATATACATATGACAATCAACTTATGCTCCAACAACTCAATAGCCGAACACTCTATGAGGTTGGATACGCTTACAAGCTTCGCTTCGTGTAGAACCTTATATTTATGGTTTTTCCGTACTAAGATACATGAACCACCCTTTCTATCTGTTCTAGAGAAATTTGCCGCCATGGTATAATTGGGAATTTGGAGAAATTTAGTATCGTCTGTTACCATGTTATGCTCGGTAACACACACAACATCAATTATGTTATTGTTATTGTTAATATTATTTAAACTTACGGTAAATTCATCCGCTTTGTTTAGTAAACCATTAATATTTTGATGAAGTACATGTATTCTATCATAGACGAAAAAAATTGTTATTACATTTATCATTTACCATAAGATTCAATGTATTATTAGATTCTGTTAGTTTTTTACATGCATCATCTATATTTATTGTGTTTAAATCTAAGATAAGGTCTTGCAAATCATTTAAAATAATACCCAAGCCTTTATTATTTAAGCTTCCATACCTTTGGTTATAAGTTTCGTAAGAGTACGGAAGATTTAAGTTGGAATCCAAAATATACGCATATTTATATGTCTCAACATCCATGTATATTAAATTATTAAAGGTGTCGATTCTACTATTGAACATAATATTTTTATTAACCATATATTTAAAAGTCGGTAGACATACTATAAAGTTCGTGTGGGTTAAGGTTTGTAATTTTTCGCGAATGAAAGTAACTAATTCTATATAATTATGCGTCTTTCTGAAATCCTCTTCCCCAACATAAATAACACAGTAGTCGGAGCCAGTGAAGTTTTGTACTTTCGTATGAAGATTATCTAATAGTTGCTTTAATCCACAATTTGGCATGCGATAGTGGCATATATTAAAATAACTTAAATTTGTTCTTTGACTGATTGTATATAATCTATTAGATGTTTCACTACTCAAAATACATATATTATTCTTTTTTACAACCGGCAACGGTGAGTTATTTCTATAAATTTTTCTGTTTGGTGATGTTTTTGGCATGTTTACAGTAGGGTTTTTTGCAGTGGATGTGCCGCAATCAGGAATTTCTAAAGTCTGTGGTTTACTACTGGTCTTCTTGTTCGTAGGAATAATTGTATTTCCCTTCGGTGTTTGTATTTTCTTCTTTAGAGGACTACTGGTGAGTTTTTTATACATTTCATTTTTCTTTAATAAATCGGCGTTTGTTTGCTTCAGGGAGGTAATTTCCACAGATAGTAATTCTATTACTTGATGTGCGCTTTTTAATTGCGATCTAAGGTTCAAATTAAGATGTCCAATAATCAATCACCCCGTAACGGCTTAATCAATTTTGATGAAATCTGGAACACAAATAGACTATGGCCTGCTTATGGTCATATAATACTACTGGTACGTTCCTGAGCAACATTTTTTGACTTTTAATCGGGCCTAGTTGTTGTCAAAAGTATTATAATTTGAAAGTAACCTTTGGCGCATTTTTATTCCATTTAGTTAGACTTGCTAAGGACGGTTTTGTCGAGGTGTATTGCTAATACTAAACCTACGTAATGTCTATCAACAGCTGGTATTAAAGCAATCTATTATTAAGAATAATTATGATGGGAGAACTGAGAGAATTGTATCATTAAAACCCGGTGATACGAGTAGTATACTCCGACAATAAGTTCAAGTCAAAAACTGTCCAGACCTTTAAATGCCCCTAAACCAACTATTTCGTTCCACAGGAAAATCATTACTCTTAAACAGTGTCATTATTCTTTTCCAATCGCATAAGTCACCACTAGTGAGAAACAATAGACAGAGGGACACCCTTCCAAATTATTGAGGACAACCCAGCTTTTTTAGAATGGACAAGAGAGAACTGAATAAGTAATGTTTATACGAGACACTGGTAAAAATATAGTTGATAAAACTAAAGTAATCTATGCACCCCGAAAAACGCAGAGGCTTTCACAGTCCACTACAAGTTGACATAATAGTGATTTGTGGTCTAAGTTTCCCCAGCCTCCCCGCACTCCCGCTGACACCCAAGAGAAATAACTTGACTCGTACTTTCTTAACGAAATGATTGCCTACGTGTACGTTGTTAGCCCTATTTATTTTGGGGTGGGTTTTATTTACCCTCTCTCCCCGGTGGATAATTCAGTTTCTAAGAATTCCGTATCGACCAACTGGGACGCATAAAGTATTTTTGCTTTCTCAAGGAAGATCTTCCTTTGTAAATGGAACTATTTACTTTATTTGTCTTTGGAAATTGGAAATAGGAAGTATTATTTGATATTTTATCGGGATCGTATTGAATTGCTTTTAAATGTCGTATCAAACTATTTTTAAGAATGTTAAAATGTAGTGCTGGTACCAATTTTTTTTTAATTATCATGAATTATCCTGGGCAAAGATCATACCTACCCATTCCATAACAATATAAATATAGGAAATTTCTATTGGTTAAACGGGTCGTTGTTAAAAATAAAGGTCGATGAGAGGCACTGATATTTTGAATTTATAAAGGAAGGCAAGTCTCTCTAATAAAATTATAAATAACGGCAAACAAAGAGCTCTTGAAGAAATTCACAAAGTTATATTTCAAGAAAATATTCATTTCGTGTAATAAATATCTCGACCGCACACTATTTAGTATTTAGCACTTTGCGGACTTAAATTACTTCTTATGAAACAATATTAAGATAAACGTTGAGTTTTTAATGTAGCCAAAGACTGTAACAGGACTTTAAATTAGTTAATGCATAAACTTTGTTGCGGTAAAAGTGACCCAGATTTCCTAACAGTGTATCTTAACAACAATAATAATATTTGTAATCGTATAAGTACCTCACTAGTCATGGTTTAGTTGAGCACTAAAAGTTCTTTATTGTGCACAAGGTGAATATTAAAGTACGGTGGCTCTAATTTTTCAAAAAAAATAATAAAGATAAGCAAAGTCGAAAAAAAAAATCGACATCAGATCCACACATCCATCCAGGGAGAGAAGGGCTGTGTTCCAGCTATGAAAACATTAGGTATGAGCTGGACTTACGCCCGTGCCCACCGCAGGAGACGTACTGGGCGTCGCGTCGGGAGTCCCAAGCCGATTGCCGGCTACTGCAGGCGCGGACTTGCGGCCGGCGAGTAATGGGTAGCTCGCCGTCCGATAAGGACCAGGCCCGAGTCGACGGCGCGTAGTGTTCCACGCACGCCTCAAAGAGATGTCAGCAAAAACTGACGGGGTCCGCTAGGTCTGATGCCTTCCTTTTTTTTTTTACTTTGGAGAATTCCTCATGCATAGTGCGCTACCACGGGGAGATAACGCAGTTATGTAGGACTCCAACCCAATAAAACTCCACGGTGTCCTCCTGTACAACTTACGGCGGGAACCAGGGCACGCGTTAGCACTCTCTGCGAACACGCCGCGGCTGTCCGTCACCGGACCCCCCTCTGGGGAGTACCCCCCATCACCGGCGTACCAGAACACACTGTGCGCCGTGACCACCCCAGGGATCAAACTAGCACATGGGTGCACTTTAGGGTGTATGTAACCCTTGATCCGCTTGTGACGGGTCAAGGTCAATGGCCCCGCCACCTACCATTTTTCGGCCGCAGGGGATAAGCGGTCAACGCTAAACCGACACTCCTCCTCCCCTGCGGCCCCGCCATCAGACGGTGGCGACCCCGTCCAGGCCACGGAAGGTAGGGAGAGCGGCGCACCGCAATACCAGTCCTCTCCTGCTACGGCCTCCAACCCTCAGCCGCAATATTGTATGGGTTTGGGAAGCCCCATGCGACATCGCAGCCCGTCTCAGTTACGATGTCACCCAGGCAATTCGTCCGCCACCTATATGTTGGCCGCTACGTCGTCGGCTTATCGGAAAAAGCCCTGACGAGCGGCCCCTATTCGGGTTCCTCATCGCTTCACCGTGGGTGACCAAGCCACGGTTACTGAGCCTCCCCGCCTCGACAATGCTGGAACCTACCGGGAGGGCTGATGCCTGTCTGGGTCGCGCATAAATTTGAAAGAGATTTACCGCGGCCCTGTCTCAAACAACTGAAGGAACACGGGTGGGTTTTAGTCAGTAAAAGTCCAAAAAGCCCTCCCGATTCACCCAGAGCGGGAGAAGTCATTGGATGATTTACCAGGCCAAAAAAAATAAAACCGGCCAAGTGCGTTTATTGTATGGGAACCCCACTTAAATATTTATTTAATTCTGTTTTTAGTATTTTTTGTTATAGCGGCAACAGAAATACATCATATGTGAAAATTTCAACTCTCTAGCTATCACGGTTCATGAGATACAACCTGGTGACGGACAGACAGACAGACGGACAGTGGAGTCTTAGTAATAAGGTCCCGTTTTAACCCTTTGGGTACGGAACCCTTCAAAGGTATGGGCTGAAAAACAACGATATATAAGAGCTCTAAGCAAGTGTCATTCGATGTCAGCGATGGCGATGGTCGTAATGCCAAAATGTAGGGGAATCGCTGTCGTGACGATTCCGTTGATAGAATGTCACTTGTCTTAGGCCTCTGGACCCTTGTATCTTGCTACTGCAGCCACCAAAGGAAACGATATGCCCGGTTTCTCTAATTATTTTGCAATGCATGTCCTCGAAAAGAGCGAAGCTGTCACTTTTTTTCACTAGTGCTTTTTACTTTTCTGTATTTTTTTAATTTTAACTCCGTCGTCAGCTGGACGTATAGAGTTTTTATTATTTGAGGAATGTTTTACAAATTAGTTAAGTACAGATTATCATTCATATAAAATGTAAAATATAACTAATACTTCATTAAAGGCGATTTTAATTACTCTAGATTTAGATTTGATCAATAAATTAATTTTCAATATTCATTAAATATGTGTGGAAGAACGTATATTTTGCTCGTGCCTTTTTGCGTTACGACGTGCGTGACAGCTATTTGCACATGCGCAGTAGATATGCCCGAGGACCAGTTAGTTATTCTGTGGACTTGCTGAGCGCCTTTGCATGTATTGCTTGGTTCAGATATATTTTTTTATTTCCTCGCACAATGCATAGTAAAATGTTGTATGATACACATAGGTAAGATGATTCCCAACTCGTATCGATTTATTCACTCACTCGCCTTAAAATGCCACTCATCGGAATCACCAACCTTCCACACTTGCATAAATCAAAGAATAAATAACTTGTATTTATTTATTATATACTTTATTGTACACTACTTAAATAATTACAGGGCAAAACATTTATTGTTGCTAATCTTACGGAAATTACTGTAATAATACGTCTAATTATTACACCATAAACTATGTCAGAGTAATGCATCATCACATTATCAAACTGTCACTGACTAATCGTGTGAATTATTACCGAGATAGTAACTTAGTCGGAAGTTATGCTAGTAAATTTTTATTTAGCAATAGTTATGTATGCTACAAGTGCGGCAAGTAAGTAATTTCCGATGAGTGGTATTTTTATTCACGAGCGAGCGAAACGAGTGAGTGGATAAATCGACACGAGTCGGAAATCATCTTACGCACGTGTATCATACAACATTTTACTATGCATTGTGCGAGGAAATAAAAAAATATCTGAACCAAGCAAGACATTAATAAAATGGCGCTTATTCAAGGGCGCTCAGCATATCCACAGATTAACTAATAGTTCATAGTTCCTTGGGCATATCTACTGCGCATGTGCAAATAGCTATCACGTCGTAACGCAAAAAGGCACGAGCAAAATATTCATTCTGCCAAACATATTTAATGAATATTTGAAATTAATTTATTGATCAAAATCTAAATCTAGAGTAATTAAAAACGCCCTAAATGAAGTATTAGTTTTGTTTTACCTTTTATATGAATGATAATCTGTACTTTACTAATTTTTAAAACTTTTCTTAACTAATTTTTAAAAATAAAAACTCTATGCGGCGGGCTGACGTTGGAGTTAAAAATTAAAAAAGTACAGGAAAGTAAACAGCACTAGTAAAAAAGTGACACTTTCCGCACAGTTTGGCTGCTTGGAAAACGCTCTTTTCGAGGACATGCATTGTAATAGTTATTTATGCTACAAGTGCGGGAAGTATGTGATTTCCGATGAGTGCTATTTTTATTCACGAGCGAGCGAAGCGAGTGAGTGGATAAATCGAGACGAGTCGGAAATCATCTTACGCACGTGTATCATACAACATTTTACTATGCATTGTGCGAGGAAATAAAAAAATATATCTGAACCAAGCAAGAAATTAATAAAATGGCGCTTATTCAAAGGCGCTCAGCATATCCACAGATTAACTAATAAAAGCTGTCACGTCGTAACGCAAAAAGGCACGAGCAAAATATTCATTCTGCCAAACATATTTAATGAATACTTATTTAAAATTAATTTATTGATCAAAATCTAAATCTAGAGTAATAAAAACGCCTTAAATGAAGTATTAGTTTTGTTTTACCTTTTATATGAATGATAATATGTACTTAACTAATTTTTAAAACTTTTCTCAAATAATAAAAACTCTATGCGGCGGGCTGACGTTGGAGTTAAAAATTAAAAAAGTACAGGAAAGTAAAAAGCACTAGTAAAAAAAAGTGACACTTTCCGCACAGTTTGGCTGCTTGGAAAACGCTCTTTTCGAGGACATGCATTGTAAAATAATTTACAAGTTGTGTCACTACTGGCCACTGAAAATAACACCTCTACGAATAATAATTAGATAAAAGATCAAGAAAACTCAAACTGGCGATCGAGAGCTCGAATTTACCGCGGTAATTCCCAAAAAGCATTAGTAAGACGGAAAAAAAACGGTGGCGATCATTCACATGTAGTCGCTTTTAATTATGCCTATAGTAAAATCGACGAGTAAAATAAAACGCACTTAAAACCATTACTACTACTTTTCATGTGGTTTGGTATTCTTTTATAAAGTAACCAACTACAGGTTGGCAGTCAACCACATAATATTTTGAGCTGTCACATACTTGAGCTAGAGAATTAAAATGTTTGTGTTTCACTCGAGCAGTGGACACACATCACATCATCAGCCTATTAATATGTTCCCTCTGCTGGGACACAGGCCTGCTCTCTGTGAGAGGGAATGGGCCGTAATCCACCACGCGGGCCCAGTGCGGGTTGGTGGATGTCACATGTCTTCGAATTTTTAGTTCTAGGACATGCCGGTTTCCTCACGATGTTTTCCTTCACCGTTTTGAGCAGTGACATGGTCTCTAGGAAAAGACTTTATTACAAAAAAATATAAGCGACTTCCAAATAAAAACACTACATAGTAAAAAATAACTTTAATTTTGGAAGTCGGCGTTCTTGTTTTTGTTTCTTCGTTTTTTGACACTGACTACCGAAATTATAGCTATTTTTCACTTTGTAATGTTTTTATTTGGAAGTCGGATACATTTTTTTGTAAAAACATTATTATTTTTCACTTTTTAGTTGTGATACTTATCTAAAATGCCAACAATTATGCAAGAGTAGATTACCCGAATAACATGAAATTTGAACACAACAGGTGAAATTAGAGTGTACCAGGGTGAACTGTACACATCTGCGTATGTTTAGAGCATACCGGCGTAATGTTATGTTATGAAATGGTGTAAACAAATATACATGCGATTGCAGCAATCTTGAGAGATTTGTTGTCATTTATTGAAGGGTTCTGTTGTATATCTCCGAAGTTCTTCATCAGATCTCTATCAAAAAATAAATGTTACCACATGAATCATCAAAATCGGTTCATCTTGTAAGAAGTTCTGAGGTAACACAAATTAAAAAAAATACAGGTTAATTGAGAACCTCCTCTTTTTTGAATTCGGTAAAAAATTAATGGTTTATGTCACACTTTTTAACCGACTTCCCAAAAAGGAGGAGGTTCTATGTTCGACATTATGTATGTTTTTTTTTTTTGTGTATGTTCACCGATATCTCCGTCAATTGTGGACCGATTTCAAAAAATATTTTTTTGTTTGAAAGAGTATGTTCCGAAATTGGTCCCATTTTAATTTGGTGTAGGACTGACGAAGCAATTCGAAGATATACAACAGAACTCTTCAATAAATAACGGCAAATCTCTCGGGATTGCTGCAATCGCATGTCTGTTTGTTGTTTATACCATTTCATAACATAACATCACGCCTGTACGCTCTTAAGGAGTACGCAGATCTCTCATTTCACCGGTTATGTTCAAGTTTCATGATATTTGGGTAATATATTCTGGCGTTATTCGTATAGGCAAGTTGTTTAGTAAGTTACCTACTCGTGTAGGTAACTTACTAAACAACTTGCCTATTAGGTAGGTACAACTAAAAAGTGAAAAATAAAAAAACTTTTTACAAAAAAATACTACCGACTTCCAAATAAGAAAACTACAAAGTGAAAAATAACTTTACTTTTGGAAGTCGGTGTCTTTCGTAGATACCATTTTTTTGCGTTATGGACACCGACTTCCAAAAGTAAAGTTATATTTCACTTTGTAGTTTTCTTATTTGGCCGTCGGTAGTATTTTTTTGTAAAAAGTTTTTTTTACAACACCAACGAAAATTTCTAACAACCACACACATCAACATATACAAGCCAAATATTACCTTATTCACCTCACATGAAACTAAACATAACAAACATCACATAAGACCCGAATACACCCACTGTCACACTCATATCTCGACATCTAACAACGGACAGTGTACAGAAGCAGAACAGATCAAATATGACGGATAATCGGCACACACTGAGATTAGCAAACATGGCCGCTATCCTCACCGTATGGACAGAGCTCTCGACTTCTTCTATCGGAAATCCACAGAGTTCACGCATCAGGAACACTTGAGTGCCAGGCAATATTGACCAGCGTCACTGATTCTACTCGTTTAGGTATTGCGTTTGCTGAGATTTTTATTGATCTGCTGCGGGTATAGACTTTCGACTTAGTGTTACTTACGGTAAAATAAGGTGGTTTATGGTATAACATAATATATCAGACTAGCTGTTGCCCGCGGCTTCGCTCCCGTGGACCACCCCACATGACCCATTTTCGGGATTAAAAATAGCCTATGTCACTCAGGAATAATGTAGCTTTCTATTGGTGAAAGAATTTTTCAAATCGGTCTAGTAGTTTCGGAGCCTATTCGGTACAAACAAACAAAAAAATCTTTCCTCTTTATAATATTCGAAGGATTAGGCAGTGGTGTAACTAAATTGCACCAATATTTCGCCAGTTATGTTATGGTAACTTCTCAACAAATCCATACTCTGGGCTGTTAGAGTAGCGTGTGTGTGTGAAGTCTGTGTGTGTGTGTCTGCGGATCTTTGTGTGTCTGTGTTTGTCTATGTGTGTGTCTGTGTTTGTGTATATGCGTGTCTGTAGATCTTTGTTTCTCTGTAGTTGGCTCTGCGAACCATTGCGCAAGAAACAGTTTCATCATCATACTGTCATCGAGTATACTGGATCGTAAAGAAACCGGCATGTCCTAGAAACAAAAATTCGAATACATGTGACATCCACCAACCCGTATTGGGCCCGCGTGGTGGATTCCGGTCCATTCCCTCTCACAGACATTTCCTCTCTCCTCTGCTGTGTTCCAAAAATAGAAAAACCAGACTGCTTAAAAAGCGAACTAACAAAAAGAAAATCATGCTGTGCAGTCGGAGGATACATATTCGTGAGCTGGCTGACCAAAACCAGATGTATCCTCCGACTGCACAGCATGATTTTCTTCTTGTTTACGTCTTTTTAGTTCGCTTTTTAAGCAGTCGGGTTTTTGATTTTTAGAATTAATTTTTTTTAGTTATTTTTTTTGGAATTAGTTACAGTTAAACATATATGTGTAACATATTTTTGAAATCACCTCTAAAAACCCTTTGTTTTGATACCCCACACGATGGGTTTGGAAGAAAAAAAGCTTGGTCCCCCACAATATGTCGCACAAAATCCGCCATTTTTCTATTTTTCAATTTTAATGTAGCCAGTGACACTCGCAGGGTTAAGACGAATCGATTGACGTAAGAATAATCAAAATCGGCCAACGCGTTGCTCTCTAGAACGCCACATAGGAACAAACATACATACATACATAGACTGGAAAACACATTACCCTCCTTCCGCAGTCGGGTAAAAAAGCTGATGATACTGCATAGAGTAGGCGGGATAGGACGATGCGACAAACGTAAGCGAGTGAAAGAGGCAGTTATATAATGCTATCTTCACCTTCAACAATTGACACAAAAATAGCTACAGCGCAGGGTTTTGTAGCCAACTTCAGAGACACAGATCTGCTGTGACTATACTATACTTCTTCTTTTTCTTCGTCGTATCGATGATTCAAAATTCAGACACATCGACATCGCAGCGTTAACATTGCCTCGTAAAGGTTTTTCAGGGCTCTTTCTTTGAAATTACTTTGAAAAACACTTTGCCCGGCCAGGAAATCAATCCCAGGACCCCGTACTGAGCAATAGCCATCGCGACGCATTGATTAACGAGGCAAGGTTGTAAGTAGCTCTAATATGTTTTCATAATCCCCTTTCTGCTGTCGCCCCTTGACTCTTTCTTCGTGAGTTTAAAGTCATTATCTTGGCCAAACGTACAGCTAACAACGAATGAAAATTACAGATTTTTCTAGAACTATAGATCTGCTGGAAACGTTGTACGCGAAGAATTTTTCAAAAATAAATCTCCAAGATACGTTTAGCAAGTTTAATTCGATTATCTAAGTTAGAAACGCTCCCGGGATAGCGAGGATTTACCCACGAATATGCAATTGCTTTTGTGTACCAGTTTTGGTTAATTGGATTTATACTTAATGATAAATGAGTACCATTGTATCTACCGTGTCACTAACGAGTTCCATAGAAACCGATTCATAGTTTGTGTCGTACCTTGGTAAGATACTGACATGATCATTATGCATGGTAAGTAGGATTTATATTTAAAGGTCTCGTAGGAATGCTCACTTATTATTAACAGATAGCTGCTGAAAACAAGTTTCTTTCGTTGGATTTAAAATAATTTAAAAATAAAAATAAGTTCAACACGCAGTGCTTACAGGGATAATCGTCGGTTGGTGTCACATTTCCTGATATATGCCTAAAAATACATCTGCGAGTCGGCTTCGGCTCCTCGCACGCCTTTCAAAGGAACGGGACCCCAGGGTCATGAGATTGTCAAAAAAAAAAAACTCGCTCTTAAAAGTATGAAACAAAAAAATATTTTCATCTGAAATTGTTGTGTACAAACTATTCGATGTGTATCGGGTATTAAATAAACAACTTACATGTAATAAATATATAACAGAATTTTATACATATTCATAGTGCTGTTCAGAGGATAACCGTGGTCGTATGCCACCTACCGTAACAAAACAATTCATTCTGCAAAGCAGCAAAGTATCCTCCCTTTTGCTTCACCGTAATCGGGTAATAAATCCTATTGCCTACTAATATTATAAATGTGAAAGTTGAATTGATTAATTAATCAAACCACACTTCAATGACTGAATAGATTTGAAATAAATATTGGTTGTCCATGAGCTGGATTTGGACAAAGGATACTTTTTGTACTTCTGGGATTATTGACTTTTAAGCGGGTGTAGTCACTGGCAAAAGTTATAATTCAGCTTCTAAATATATGTTGTGTCGTGGTGGCCCTGTTGCTAAGACCTCGCCTCTCGTGCTTGAGGTCGTGGGTTCGAATCCAGGCAAGTACTAATGTGACTTTTTCAATTCATATGTACTTTCCAAGTTTATCTTGGACATTGCTGAAAACGGTGAAGGAAAACATCGTGAGGAAACCTGGACTTTATAGTGAGTTTATTATAAGATTGTGCTCCATTGGTCTAATTGCTGCAAGGCGTTCCAGTGCGAGGATAAACTCATCATCTGCCTAGCCTTTTTCCCAACTATATTGAGGTCGGCTTCCAGTCTTACCGGATTCAGCTAAGTACCAGTGTTTTACATGGAGCGACTGCCTATCTGACCTCCACAACCCGGTAACTGGGTAACACGGTACCCCTTGGCAAGACTGGTGTCAGATCTCAAGCTTCTGACTACCTGTAACGACTGTCAAAGATCTTCAAATGACAGCCGGGACCAACGCCTTAACGTGCTTTCCGAGGCACGGAGGAAACTCGGTATGTTGAAATGGTCACACATCCACTGACCGACCTCGTCAAGCGTTGCTTAACCTTGATGATCGACCCGTGCGGCTGTTATTATTTAGCCACGAGTTACTCGAGTGCGAGGATAAACTAATAAATAAATAAATGAACGGAAAAACTAAAACGTAGTTGTCAGAACAATACATAAACTGCTGTTACAAATTTATGTTCAAATTACCTTTCATCTCCTGACCTTTAAAACTCGACTACACACCTTGACTTATCGATATCAGCATACAATAAACGCGACGTAACCATATTATAATTCTCGTAAAATGTACGTCTATCGCCATAATTGTCCATTAGTTTGCGAAGCAGCCAATTACGCGTCCATTAGGCGCGAATCTCTCTAATAGCAATTTCGACGTAGAAACTTAAGAGGCGTCGTCGTGGCACTGTAGCTGGGATGACAGTAAGGAAACTTCGAAAAACTTTCAGCATAATAGTAGGTATGTTTACAGAGGTGAGCAAAACGTTTCCATCTATGCACAGACCAAAATTAGTGTCCTTTGGCTATTAGCGGTATTCAAATTATATTCACGTCATGAAAGAAAATAATAAGAAACAAAATAAATGTATTTGACCCAGACTGAAAGGAAACAACTAGACGAATGTCATATCAATCTCCAAAAATGTTAAATAGCCGGTGGCTCCATCTCTTGAAATAGTTCATAAACAATGACCAAATTCGTCGTATTTGTCATTTCACGGGCGATCTCCCTTCCCTTCCCGGCTCCATTATGTATGCCTTTACAGCGGACATTCAGAACTAATTAAACCTTGACCGTGATAGGACTATCTCACCGCCAGCTCTTCATGCCACATGGATGAAGACTGATGCATCCCATTAGTTGGATTTCAGAAGACTTTATAAACTGTGTCTATTATGCGCTTCGCGGATATAAAAACTGTGGTGTACTGGCGTGTGAACATGAATATGCAGAAAACAGTTAGCCACCATTTTGGAGTTTGAAGAATCACCAGGTCTCGCGCCACTTGAGTTGGCTTTGACCATCAAGGTAGGCGTACAATCTCCGTCTTCCCCATACTACTGATGGCCCGTATTTGAATCCGTAAATAATTGCGCGCTTTTTTCAACGACCATTGCCAGACCCTTTAAAAATAGTCCAAAAGGAGATCAACCAAATTGGTACCGCGTTATTACAAATTCTTAGATTGAAATAAGCAACTAAAAGAGAAATTCATCTGTGTCGACAGAAAATAGGTTCTGCAGGTTGCCCTAAAACATGAATATGCAGAAAAATTATGTCTCAATAGGTAACGAAACGCATTTTGTCTTGATATTAATTACAGAAGAGAGCCGTTTTATATCAATACTTGTATCAAGTTATCTAGACAATCCTACTAGTTATCAAAAGCAGTTAATTCTATGAGTATTCTTGTACATTAAGGTTTATATTGATATACGTTTTGTTACTGTACAATTGCTGTACAAAGAACACAACGTCGGTACCAAAGCTCCAAAGAAAGTGGTTGATCTCCTTCATAATAGGCACAAAGTTCAATGAGGTTCTTAGACCGCCGTAACAATAGCAAAGTAATATGATAAATTGACTTACTGCACAAGATTTTTACTATGGCTGAAATCGACTTCAGAGAGTGTCATATAATGAACAAGTGACGACCCAGATAACATACTTTTATCATAAAGCTATATAGTTACAATCACATAATATTGATATAGCGCTCTACATAACGGTATGCAATGTTAGGCACAAGTGACAAGAAAATCATAAAATTAGATAATCTCAGGACTTAAATAGACCTCCAAGACAAATAAATCTTTAAGAAAATATTTGTTTGTCTTTAATACCCCATAAATATTTATTACTTTCTAACAAAGTCAGATGTATTTTTGGAATTAACTGAAAAAACGTGAACATAAAAGTTTATTCGATAGGCTTACCATGCAGTACTCATTTTCTTATCGCAATGTGGTTTGCAATTTATTTATATTGTCTTTACTTACTACTCCCTAACATAGCCCAGACTCAAACAAATCGTTGCATAATGAATCGTGATAACGATTCAAAACGAACGATGCAAGTTTGAATGTAACGGTCGCGACGCCATACTGTTCCAAACTCAAAATCCATTCCCTTCAACCGAACAATCCAGTTATGCAATTGTTTAATTGGTTGACAACCAACGGAACATTAGAATAAAGTTGCATTGATTCGACAGTGTTCCAAATTCAATTTCAATTTTCGTAAATGTTTGCTGTGATAATTGGGGTTTGTAAGTTTCAATGTTTGGGTTTTCATTTAATAATTTGCGCTAATCAAACGAGGTCTGTGTATGTTTAGGAATTTTGTGGGTACTAAAGATTTGGGCTTGTTTTTGGTACACGAAATATCCGAATTAATTTAAGCAAGTAAATATGAACTCCGCATCATATTTTCTTATAGAATCATAATTTAAGGTTACACTAGTCGAAAATTCTTCCATACAAACGTAGTTTAGGGATTACTCCACTGTTTGACGATGTACGTTCAAAATAAAAAGTGATATCAATTTGTCTCATCATTATCTAGCCCTGTATGGAAGCAAAAAAGTAAAAAAAGTTTTTTTTTGAAATTTCGAACTTTCGACGCTCATAACTTTCAAACACCACATTTCGACACTAATTTTAACGCATTTTTGGGCGCGAATAAATACCATAATAAGACGGAAAATTGCAAAACGGCCTCCATACAGGGATAGATTAGTAGTTCAACAATGCAAATAATTTTATTTTGAACAGATAGATTTAGTAGCTTTTTCATGATATCTAGACTGCCAAAGGTCTGTTTAAAAATTTTTGCGCGCTCGGTTTCGTCCTTAATCATTATCCATTTCGCTACAAATTTGCAAAAGTATGTATTCGTACGCGAACTAGCTTCCTGCTGCTCATCACAGCATCAATCTCTTCCGCACGTGTTGTCGGTTGATATAAAATGCATTTTAACCCCGCGCACAAAATAGTTCGTGCCGTTGACTATTGTAACCTTAAGAAGAATAAACCCCAAGATCTTTTTGATCTTATAACAAAAGTCACCGGAAGGGAGGCCTTAGAAGGACATGCATATAGGACATAAAGGTCAAGTGCGTAGTACTCACAACTGGGTTTGGGTGTGTGTATGAGCAGATATACATATGAACATAAACTAAGCAAAATGGGTATGTTAGTAACATAGTAGGTGGCGTTCTGTAGTTTCTACCCATCGTCATGGGTAAATTTTATTTGTCTATACAAAAGTATTGATGACAATAACAAAATGAACGATAAAAAATATGCCCATGGGAGTTACCGTAAGCTCTTAAAGCAATGTTGTTTTCATTGTGCGTAAGTGATAGATGTATACATCTGCACCTTATTACACTAATGATAGTTTTGACATGTCATGGTACGGTCCCATGTCGAAACCTCATTCTAAAGCTTAAAACAAACCCAATTTTGATTAAGCTAGGAAGAGTATCACCTAATATACAAAGTGTATATATAACCTAATGCACAGAGACCAGTGCCATATACGAAGCAAGGGCAAGCAAGACCATAACCAACCCTTGAAGTTTTAATTACTGTATACGTTCATACACAAGGTCGTCGGGAAAAGTTTGGCACTAAACCTTTAGACCCGTTAACTCAATTGTCTGTTGTACGTTGATACTCGTACCGCGAACTGCTTTTAAGAACTTTATCGTGACAAGGAAGTTATCCCCTTGATAAAACTGTGGAAGTAAATAACTAGATGTAAAATCCAACTGCCTATTAATATTGTCAATGTGAAATTCTGAATATATGTTAATCAATCACGACACAATGGCTGTACGAGTAGAGGAACACGGCCTGGATTAGGGAATAGGACACTTTTGTCCAGTAGATAATATGTTTCCGTAGGATAGTACTCGACTTACACGTGCGTTTAGCTGTTGGCAAAAACTAGTTTTAAGAATAAGAATAATTTATTCAAAAGTAAGAACGTTCACAAAAATGTACTTTAGGTGGAGTAGTATAATTTCTAAAACAATGGAATAAATAGTGCTTTTATGTAAACTATAACTAAAATGTTTTATTACAACTGCAAGATTATAAACAAGAATTTCTTTCATGATAGCCATAATATATGTTTAGTGACTAATCTGTTACATTTTGGCATTACGACCATCGCCATACGAGCAGTGGTAGCCCAGTGGTATCGGCCGCGACTTACAAGTTGTAGGTCGTGGGTTCGAGCCCATGCATGTGCTTTACTTTGTGTAAATTATTTCATCACCACTGCTCTCAAAATGGTGAAGGAAAACATCGTAAGGAAACCGGCATGTCCTAGAACCAAAAATTCAAAGACATGTGACATCCACCAACCCGCACTGGTTCCGCGTGGTGGATTACCGTCCATTCCCCTCACAGACAAGGAGGTCTGTGTCCCAGCAGTGGGAACATTAATAGGCTGATGATGTTATGTGATGTGAAATTATTAAATAAAATTAGTCTATTGACAAACATAAAAATATATAAATTGGTAAAAAACACTAAAACTAGCCTATTTAAGTATGTACAATTAGATATGAGGGCATAATATCATACCATATCATATAATTTTACATAATACCTAGCTTGTTTTAATATTATTTATTTATTTATTAAAATCTCCCTTACAACTATCATTACAGGTGTATACATCGTTGCGAAGGAAGCGCCGCAGGGTGCAGCACCTGGGAAATAGTGACGACCTGGTGCCATGACTACAAAAAGCTATTGTTTTCTATTATGAAAACGTCTTCTAGAGAGACTACATCGAAGAAACTTTGTTTCTCATACAAATTTAAACCAATACTATAACATGGAAATATTGTTTGCTCATTGGTTTGGAAGAAGTCACTTCTGGAAGACGGTAATGTTTTTTTTTTTTTTTTACTAATAATAAGCTATCCTGTGAGTTTGGCCACGGGAGCAATGCCGCGGGCAAAGGCTAGTTTATATACATACCATATGTTTGACATTCAAATAGATTAATTGTCTGATTCTCAGTCTAATAATATTTAGAATAATTGATTTTTGTTTTTGATAAATGGTCTGTCTGTAACAAATTGTTATGTGTACGTCTAGAATGGGGATGACTATAAGATGAGGAATATTATACAAGGCAAGAAGAAATGATGATGACTTCGGAAGCCACAACCTAACTCAGGTAAATTCACTTACTAACAATAGTAACACAAACTTTTATCCTAACTAAAGGATGCTCCAAAAAATACTTTACCAGGGCATTAGCCAATAGGCGTCAATACAAATAAATATTCTCGGAACACATTAGCGGGCTAAGTGCACAACTCCATTACGGCCTTACGTTAGGCTGCTGTCACATCCTTCTGACCTATTTCTGCGATGTAACTGAATTATGTACAGTGTACACTCCCCGTTAGTTTATGAAAGTAACTTTTGGGTGCCACAAACAAGGTTCTATGTAATTTTGTGTTCGCTCAGTCGTATCTAATTTTTTTAACTCCCGAAGGTTGTCGGTTTTTTATCGGTTACATTTTGGGGAGTGTGCGATGGAATTGCATGATTTAATTCCGCCCAGTCCGTTCCATCATCGGAGTACCAGACGTACGGCGATGCGTCATCGGTACATGGTGGACATCCCACCCATACGCACAAAACGTATTGGGGACACTTTTATTATGCGTACAGCTAAGGAGTGGAATTCCCTGCTGGAGTCTGTTTTTCCCGATAGCTACAATCTAGGGGTCTTTAAGTCGTGAATGGGTTTTTTTCTAGGCAAGCGTGCTTCACTGTCGACCAAATCGTCGCTTACCATCAGGTGAGATAGTGGTCAAACGCAAGCCTATTGATAATAAAAAAAGGAGGGTTATTATTAGTTTGACGTGTGTACATGTGTGTTTGTATTTGTGTATGTGTCTGTGGCATCATAGCTCCTAAACGGATGTACCGATTTGGATTTAGTTTATTGGGGATCCGTACCCAAAGGGGACCCTATTACTAAGACTCCACGATCCGTCTGTCTGTCTGTCTATCTTTCTATCTGTCTGTCACCAGGCTGTATCTCATGAACCGTCACAGCTAGACAGTTGAAATTTTCACAGATGATGTATTTCTGTTGCCGCTATAACAACAAATACTATAAACAGAATAAAATAATTATTTAAGTGGGGCTCCCATACAACAAACGTGATTTTTAGGCGGTGTTTGCGATAATGGTACGGAACCACTCGTGCGCGAGTCCGCCTCGCACTTGGCCGATTTTTTTTGTTTGAAAGGTGACTTTATCGAAAATGTTCTTAGTTACTTTTGATGAAAATCGGTTCAGCCGTTCAAAAGTTATGGGCGTTTTATTGTTTGAATCAGAGTGTTTTCGCAAGATATCGTGTCATAATTACGTGTTCAATTGATTGTCGATTGGAGCGTGTCTACTACTAGATAAACAAGTAAAATTAAAAGCCTCCGACACATTTTTATTCCATGCTACATTATTATTAAGCCTTTATTGCTGGTACTAAACATACATTATTATCAAACTGTTTTATCTTAATTATCAAAAATATCGGATTTCCCAGTTTAGTGATCAGCGTGTCCTGTGACACATAGGCCTCTTCCAGCTGTTTCCATTCTGCTCTATTATTAGCCTTTCTTGACCAGAGTGTCCCTCCAGTAATCTTCATATCGTCTGTCCATCTTTTAGCTTGTCTGCCTCTCTTCCTTTTGCCATCACGTAGTTGCCATTCCGTTATAATTTTAGTCCATTCTACATAATTTATCTATCAATTCAGAAACCGGCCCTTACCAGTTTAGGCCGGTATTTCCTAACTGACTACTCAGAAGAAACACCAAAACAAACTAAGAGGTTCTCTTCATTGTCAGTTCTACGACTCTTTGTTCTTTTGGACAATTGTGGACACTACATGTTAGCATGCTTTTGTACAATTCCAGCGTTGCAACTGTTATCAGAAATCACCAATAGCCTTCAAAAGTGGCATCTTCCTAAAAGAGATAGTTCCCAATACTTAAACGACGAAATACAGTTGATATTGTTTACACTTAAAAAGGTCATACCTACACCGTTTATGCACCTTACTTTAAAATCATCCTATAGTAAAATATTAACCAAATACTGTAAACAATAATATCTCTTCCAAACTGGGCTCACAATATCCATTTCACAATTCTATTTAAAGAACAATTATTTTACCATTGAAAGGAATTCACTGGCCGTCAATTACTGTTATTCCGTCGGTTTCAGTCCATATTGGATTCAATCTAACTGTCACCAGCTGATTGAAAGCCCTGTCTGTCCATGTGAAAACCTCTGCAAATATTGTATATGCTATGTAGGTGGTGTGTCCCGGACGGATAGCGTGGTCGCCTATTCGGAATGGTTTGCCAACCTCTGTCACAGTTACGGTTTTTGTGTGAGAAAGAACAGTTTTTAATAGGTTTTTTTTTACTGGCTATGTGGGCGAGCTACTCCGGCTATGGTTCATAATACTCAGCTGTTATGGTTCATAATAAACAAATCATATCTGAAACCTACTAAAAATAAATAATTTTAATGGAATTTTAGCATTCCATTATTCCTTTGTCAGTATGTTATAAACCTACTTAATTAACGGTAATCTACCCTAAAAATATGTTTAATTTTTGTCCATAAATTGAGTAAATATTTCTTTGAGTCTTTACAACAAGTATTGTAAAATTCAAAGATTTTGTTTCAATTTTAAGCCAATTGAAATGCACAGACGAGCCCCAATTTTTCAATTCCCCGAGGGGCAATTTTGTCAACATTTTCCCTTTACTTCGACGAGGCCGATTTGTTTGCAGAAAAGTCTATATGAAAGCTTTGGTAAATATAATTATTTGATGTTTGACCTTACCTTCATTTAAATTCAAAAATATAATAAGAGTCATGTGTGGTTAAATATGGAATTGTTACAATATTTCTGTGAAAACAATGGATAGAACGGAATATTTAAAGCCAACATTTTGACCTACATGACTCTATTGAACAATGTTTTCATAATTTTAACAGTACTTTATTAATAAAAACAGTAACGGTATACACCTGGAAAAGGTATTGTTTCCTAGACATTTAACGTTTTCCTTTTTTTCTACCTATTGTCCTCATCTCGAATGAAAAGTTTTGTTATTTTTGCAGGAACCAGGAAGTTAATATTTAATTATGAAATTTGCTGCGAAAACGTACCAAATGGATAGACTCGTCTTCTCGTAACAGAAAATCCTACCGATCTACAAAACTATACGAAATCTATCGATCTTAGCAAACACTATTTTACCTTCCCATTTGATAGTTTGCAACCAAGAATAAAACCACTCATATAAAACTAAATACAACTTGGACAGTATAAGATGGAGACAGAACTTGCCCGCACCTCCCTAGGGATCAAAACTTTTACAGAGCCCGATGATATCCAACCGTTTATTCCTCTAGGAGTATCGTTCAGTGATGGGACAAAAAAGGATCCGAAGTCACCCTTTGTAATCAAACTTTTCTAATGTTTTTTTTTTCTAAGTTGTAAAGTGGATGTTTTTGAAAGTTTCGTTATAAAAATGATACTAGCTTCAAAAGTAGTTGTGATACGAAATGATTATTTTGATTGTTTCTAGATTCTTATATCAAATTGGTCTACCCAAAAAGGCGCTTTACTTTGTGTAAATTATTTCATCACCACTGCTCTTAAAGCGGTGAAGGAAAACATCGTGAGGTAACCGGTATGTCCTAGAACCAAATATTTGAAGACATGTGACATCTACCAACCGCACTGGGTCCGCGTTGTGGGTTACGGCCCATTGACTCTTAGAGAGGAAGTCTGCATCCCAGCAGTAAAAAAAAAAAAAAAAAGTTTATTGATTCAATAAAAGAGCAACATTAAAAGGCTGATAACATAAGCCTTTTTCCCATGGTACAAATAAACTACAGAACGCAACCTGCTAAACTTTATTTTATTCGCGTATTTCGGTCATATTTATTTTATTTACCACTGAAAGAAAAGTTCGAAATAGTAGGACAACACTCGTAGTGATTACCTACAAGAACAATTATTATTAGTCTTTAAAATGAATAAACTGGCCAAGTGCGAGTCGGACTCGCGCACAGAGGGTTCCGTACCATTATCGCAAAAAACGGCAAAAAAATCACATTTGTTGCACTTAAATATTTATTTTATTGTTTTTAACCCCCGACAGAAAAAGAGGGGTGTTATAAGTTTGACGTGTGTTGCTGTATATCTGTGTGTCTGTCTGTGGCATCATAGCGCCTAAACGGTTGAACCGATTTTGATTTTGATTTTTTGTTTGAAAGGTGACTTTATCAAGAGTGATCTTAGCAATGTTTGGTGAAAATCAGTTTAGCTTTTCAAAAGTTATGGGCATTTTTCTGTTTGAAACGGAGTATTTTCGCAAGATATCGTGTCGTAATTACGTGTTCAATAGATTGTTAATCGAAGCGTGTCTACTACAAGATAAATAATGTAGTTTAAAAATTATGAAATTAAAAACATTGCCGTGGGTTTTGGAAATTTTTAATTTTACATGTTATTAGTATTTGTTGTCATAGCGGCAACAAAAATACATCATCTGTGACAATTTCAACTGTCTAGCTATCACGGTTCATAAGATACAGCCTGGTGACAGACGGACAGACAGACAGACCGATAGACAGACGGACAAACAGACAGACAGACGAATCGTGGAGTCTTAGTCTAAAAAATAGCAGTAGGTAGGTCCTGTGTTGTTAATAAATTCATCTTTAGTAGATTATATTCAAGGCTCCAAATTATAAAAGCCGGCTACAGCTAATCTAAATAGACAAGTTAATATAAAATTACTTTCTTAATAATTATAATTTTAGGAATTAAGTCAGTACCCGCAATTATAGTGGAATTTTCTGTGCATTCGGTACATCGTCGTAGAAAATTAGTTTTGCTAATATGAGCAAGTGCGAACGTCATAAAAATTGCGTGATCAATGATCAAAGGGTGACATCAAGGGTATTGTTTCAATTTAAATTTATTTTACAATAACATTTAGATTACAATTATGGCATGGTAATATTTTATTAAATAGGTATTTATTTGCTTCATTATTTCAACATCCTGCTTTATTTCATCCAACTGTTAATGTGTCAGTCTTTTTGACACCATGTTTAGTACGCCATTTATATTCTTTTAATGAACATCGCAGATATTGATAACCAAAAGAAGACTCACTCGCAGCCTTAGGAAATAAAAGTATTATTCTACTAAGCCTTTTATTTAAGCAGCGAGGTTTTCGTGGTAATATGGGTACGTCGCGATTTCTAAAGGACAATCACCTACATGACCGTCATCATTTCAGCCAAAACACATTCACTGTTGGATATAAATCTACCCCTTTTTTGTGTTGGGGAATCATCCAATGAAAGACATACTACACAATACATGAGTACCTGTCAGACAGAAATTTATCTTTATATGTGATATAAGTGGTGTGATTGGGGTGGATACTTGGGTCCGTTTTTACTTACTATTTTGTTAATTACCAAGACATTTGTATAATCTGACATTACTTATCAATACTTATTAATTTATGACATTGTTTACGTTTTAATATTAATTTATGAAATTGTATTCGTTTAAATTTTATTTATGCATACATTTGATTTTTAAATGTATGATATTGGATATATTTTAATTTTTGATATTGCAAGCGTTTTAAGTTGTGACATTGAATGCGTTTTAATTTTATGACATTTTATACCTTTTTTTAATTTATGACATTTTATACCAGTTTTTTTAATTTATGACATTGAATACGTTTTGGTTTTTTTATTTTTATTTTATGACATATACGTTCAAAATGTAATTTTAATTTAATTTGTAATATTGTATTATTTTAATTATTATTGTAATTATAATTTTGCATGCCTAAATTGGTGGAACACGGTTGACTGCGCATTCACCTGACATCTGGAAGTGTATTTTTATTTACTGTGTTGAGCAATAAATGAATTTGAATGACTTCTCCCTCTCTGGGTGAACCGGGAGGGCGTGTTAGACTTTTACTGACTAAAACCCACCCGTGTTCCTTCAGTTGCTTGTGCCAGGGCCGCGGTAACACTCCTTAAAATTTCCTTCAAAAACCCAGACACATAGACCTCCCATTAGCGTCAAAACCTATGCTTAAAATTACAAGAATAATATGTATAATGATGCTCAAACAAATTAAACATTCCGCTCCTTTTAGAACACATAAAAAAAAACTGGTATAATTTCTTCAGAGTGCAACTCATACTTTCTTATTTCAACACGCCGGAGGCAGTTATACATCCAAGCAAACGCCTGCCACGTAAATAAATCTTGTAAGATACAAGCGTTCTTGCGCGGTCTAACTGAAAATCAACATTGGCGCGACCCTTGTTTGTCCATTAGCTTGCCGCTAACTGTACAAATAAGAAAAGAATGGCCGAGAAACGTTGACAATGTTTGTCAGCATTTTCATGAAATTTTCTTCCTACGATGCTTTGTTTTTGTCTTAAATTTATACAATGGTCATTATTTTAAAGAAAAAACTTTATACAAAAAAATAAAGCCGACTTCCAAATAAAAACACTACAAAGTGAAAAATAACTTCAATTTCGGAAGTCGTTGATCCCGTTTTCTTTTCTTCGTTTTTCGACACCGACTTCCGAAATTGAAGATATTTTTCACTATATAGTGTTTTTATTTGGAAGTCAGTTGTGTTTTTTTGTAAAAAGTTTTTTATTTTTCTCTTTTTCCACCAGAGCCAGGGTCCAGTTCTATAGGCTAGCTAGAATAGATTAACACAATAACACGAAACATAAACAAAACCGGTGGAATGAGAGTATACCAGTGTTTTCACACCTGCGTACCCCTTTAGATCGTACCAGTTTGATGTTATACTATGAAATGGTGTAATCAATAAACATACATGCGATTGCAGCTATCCCGAATGATTTGCCGTAATTTATTGAAGAGTTTTGATGTATATCTCCGCAATTCTTTATCAAACATTGATGAAATTTAATTGGGACCACGATAAACTTTCAAATAAAAAAATAATCATCAAAATCGGTTTACCTAGTAAAAAATTTAGAGGTAACAAACATAAAAAGAAAAAAAATACAGTCGAATTGATAACCACCTCTGGGAATATCTATATAATCGGATAAAAAGAAAAGAAAAAGAAGTATTTAAGGATTGTAGCTGGACTGTAATTTCTGCCTACCCCCATGAGTTAAGTTTATTTGAGTTAGTTTATGTATGTATTATTTTCAATCAGGGCCCAAAAATATACAGTTCATATAAAACCATAACATATAATTGTGAAAATCATATTCAATTTTATTAATCATATCGGTCGTATTAAAATACGACCAATATTTTACAAGCAAACGCAATCTTAAGGTCCACTTGCTAAGCTTAACTCAGAGTTGAAAATATTGTATAAAAAACTGTCAATGAGCTGTCTTTGAGTTAGCAACTTGTCCTTGAGTTAGCAACTCACTACAAGTTAAGATTTTCATGCTAGTGGGCCTAAGTGTATCCTAAAACAACCAGAAAGAAGATTTGATAGACCAAAGTGATTACTAGCTTAGATAGCAACCTTCTTTTCCACAATCAAAATCTATGAGCCAACTTCACATATATGTTTTTCTGTGGCCAACATTGGAAACAACCGAACCAAGAGATTCTACATGACAAATAAACGTCAGTATGAAACGAAGTATCAAATATTTTTGAAAGTCTTACTTTGTTCCGTAAATTAATATATTTTTCGAATTAATTTGTTTGCAAGGTATTTTAAGTGCTGAAGAAGACTTATTTTAATGGATACGCTTAGAGATACGTTTGAATTTCAAGATATCGACATTACTAATCCTAAATATGTGGCAGGCACGACCTATACACGAAGAAGATCTCTTGTTATTGTAACAATTGGTAAACAGCTCTGCCTTATTTTAAAGCATACTCTAAAAACAACCTTCTCTGATTAAACGCCATCGTTTGATGGAATATTATGATATAAGATGGACATTACAATAGTGCCGTACGCAATATGCAACGAGATATTGCCAAAATAATGGTATCTCTTCCACAAAAGCCCTGAACTACTAGCATACAATTCTGCTGTCCATGTGCCGAAATCAACGCAATTCCACATGAAGCCTATAGCTTGTCACACCTTTCATCATCATTTAACTATCTTTTTACTCGACTGCCGAAGGAGGGTAATGTATTTATCTGTCTATCTAAGTATGTATGTATTTATTTATGTATGTATGTTTGGTCGTATGTGGCGTTCTAGAGACCAAACGCGTTGGCCGATTTTGATGATTCTTACGTCAATCGATTCGTTTCTATTTGCCAATAAAATCGGAAAATAGAAAAATGGCGGCTTTTGGGCGCCATATTGTGGGTGCCTAATTTTTTTTCTTCTAAACCCATCGTCTGGGGTATCAAAATAAAGGGTTTTAAGAGTTAATTTTAAAAATGTGTAACACTTAAATACTGTCAATATACATCAGCATAAAAAGGACCTACTGTTTAGTTGCCTTACTCCAGAAATATATCGAGACGTCAAAGTAGCACATAAACCAAATTTTGATGCTAGCACCTTTACTGATATTAAAAGAAAACTATTAGACATATATCGAATTAAAAAAACAAGATACCGAGCATTAACTAAATTTTGGAGTAGTATTAGAGAGAACACGGACACACGAACAGTAGAACGCTACGCTAACAGATTAAAACAGTTAACCAGTGACTGTGGACGTGTTGACCAACTCCTGGAACGCCAACTACGAGACCGATTTGCAACTGGCCTGAACCACACTGAATTAGAAACGGATTTAAATCAGAAATGGCCCGACCTTCAAGAAACATATGATAATATAACAAAAGAGGTCAGTTTTATACAAATTTTCTCGGTAGCTCAATCACGAGAGCAAGCTGAATACGATACACCCGGAACAAGTATACAGCGTATCAGGAAACATGTAAGTCGAGACACAAAACACCGACGAAGCAGCTTTCCTCGCAAAATACATTCGGATTAATGCCTACGTTGTGGCAAACACGATAAACACAACTTTGAAATGTGCGTGGCAAAAAACCATACATGTGACGCGTGTGGCATTGAGGGATATTTTGAATCATGCTGCATTAAGAGCAGTAGAGCTTTCATCACGGGACCAAAGAAGAATACCAACGACAGGAGAAGCAAAGTCAAACTACAGAAAATAAGGAACAACCAAATGGCATCACTCTCAACTATCGATGACAGCGACGAAAAATTTATATGTGCTGTTAAAGGCAGCAAAGATTGTAAGAAAATAGATGTATACATCAACGGACGTAGATGTACCATGGACAGGGACCCAGGCTCAACTTATTCCATTATTAGCACAACATTATGGAAAAAGATTGGAACACCGACCCTAACAGAAGCTCCAAAACTGACAGCCTACGGCAATAATAAATTTAAGCCTAAAGGCATTACAGAAGTGACAGTAGAAGTTGGAGACAGAAAAATCCTACTTCCCGTTGTGGTGATGAGAGATGCCGACCCGATGCTTTTTGGATTATGTTGGAGTGAGATGTTTGACATGACCTTCCCAAAGCCAGTCTACTCAATCAGAACAGGACCAACTACAATGACACAGGTTTTATACTCACATACTACTTTTCGACGAAAAACTGGGGAAAGTAAAGGAATATCTAGTAAACATACACATTAAAGCGGGGCAGAACCAGTAAACATGCCAGCTAGACCTATCAAGTTCAACATGAGGAAAATATTAAACAAGAATTAGAACGCCTAATCTCAGAAGGCATGATTCACCCAATTGACCCTAACATAACGCCTATCGAATGGGCTACACCTACAGTGAATATAGTCAAACCAACCGAACAAATACGGATATGTGGTGACTATCGTAGTACCATAAACTCGGTACTCATTTAACATTTACACCCAGTTTCCATCTTCGACCAGTTGCGACAACATCTGTCAAACCGCAAAATGATTTCAAAAATAGATCTCAAGTATGCATACTTACAGTTGGAAATAGCACCAGAGTCAAAAAAATACTTGACGTTGGTCACACACAAAGGCTATTTTCAATATAACAGAATCTCTTTTGGAATTGCAACAGCACCCACAATTTTCCAACATTACCTGGACAAACTTCTGGGTGACCTACCTAACGTAACAGTATACTTCGATGACATAGCAGTAGCGGGCAAGAACCTACAAGAGCACTTACAACTTCTTTCTACGGTGTTTGACCGATTGGAGAAAGCAGGACTCAAGGTCAACCTAAAAAAGTGTTCATTCCTTCAGAAGGAAATAGAGTACCTTGGTACTATTGATCCAAACGGAATACGCCCAACGAAAACTAAAATTCAAGCTATAACAACTGCTGTTCAGCCCACGTCCATGAAGGAACTACGTTCGTTTCTCGGCGTAGTAAAATTCTATGAACGTTTCATTCCACACTTGCACAGCATCTGTGCAGATCTTCATACATTAACGGGCAATAAACAACCATGGCAATGGTCAGAACATGAGAACCAAATTTTCGAGAAGACTAAACAATGTATTGCAGCATCGAAACCCCTGATAGCATTTGATGTAAGGTGTCAACTCTACTTGGCTTGCGATGTCTATGAAAAAGGGACCGGCGCAGTATTATTCCACAAATACAAAAATGTTCAGTCTAAATCAAATCTACGTATCAACTAATATTGAAATTAACAAATCCATAATGGTGACAAAACAGTATTCAAACGCTTACCTACGCTTGCTTACTTACATATTAGATCAAATTGGCGTAACTGTATTCTATAATATTTGCCTACCTTGAACAAGTCGTTCTAGTTCGATAAGCTCATACGTATCAATTACCACTTATCTTCTGCTAATCGCAGAAGGTTTAAAATCCTCTAACTTTTAGTGGGTCAGCTAACGGCAGGGTGGGTCAGGTAACAGCTATTACCGACTGTTACCGTTGTTGTTGTTATTGACATTGTTTTATAAACTTTCTTTCAGCTGATCCACAAATACAACAAGTCGATTTTCAAAAATTTATGGAAAAGGGAATGAATGTGGTAAGATTGAAAACGTCTCATTGCACTACAGCTGACAGAATAAAAATTATCAGCAGAATAGATAAAGCTACAAAATTTTTGGCTAAAAAGCATGGTATCCTTAACGAATGGCCATGTGCCACCTGTATTGAATTGAAGACATGTATAACACAAACTGGACTTCTTGAAGAGGTAATTAGTTTTGAAGATTTATAATTGAATTTGAGTACAAAGTCAAGTATTATTTGCATCACAGAAATAAGAAAAATAATCAGCTTGTAGTTGTGTCTATAAGCGAATAATTTTTAAAACTTAATTGTGTTCTGACCTTATTTATTTGTCATTATTTTTCAGGACGTAAATAAAATATTTATAGATACTAATTCAGAAGTAACTCTGACTACTGACATAAACTTATTTGAATCATGCAATAAAAACATAATATTTATTGATTATCCTCATTTAACAACCGATGTTAAAATAGGAATGGAACTAAATATCACTGAAGATGAAATAATTCTAGTATGCACAGCGAAAGACGAGAAGTCACTTAAATGTACTGTTATTAAAGGTGGTTACTTGATAAATATGGCCTACGTCTGCGTGAGGGGTTGTTTACGAAGTCATCCATATACTTTATCGAACAAGGATTTACAGCTTTTACAATTCGCCGTGGAATATCAAGTATGAATGTTTGGGAATGACAATAATTAATACTACTTTAAATAAAAACACCAATGATAGTAAATTATGGATTTCAGGTGAACATGATTATAATCGCCTATCCACGAAAAGTCGATACAATCTTGAACATAAAGAAATATTTTACGCATAATTTAGTAAAAAGGCCTATGCTTATTGCTGGGATATCTACCCAAGAAGGATTAATGAACCTAGACGATTTAATCCAGGTAATATTCAAGTCGCAATAAACTATATATAATGTGGGGTACAATGTGGGCGGGCCGTGATTTTGGTCTATAGAAGTCTTTCAGATTTCTGAACATTTAGCAATTAGGGATTTGGTTGGTTTTGTTTTTGGTCACACAATCACATATTCAAACTAAACTTGTTTTTTAGGAATCCGACGGCATTTTGCTTACACGAGAGTTTCTGCCTTATGAAGTGGAACCAGCATTATTTAATCGCATGTTTTGTATACAAAAGTACATAGCAGGAAAATGTATTGAGGTATCCATTATATCATAATCTGATAACACTGTGGGACCACGATACCGACCATTTATATGTTTCGTTTTTTCATCAGGCTGGAAAACCATTTTACATATCAGGTGATATATATAAAGAAGCACTTTTGACTGGCCAAGTAAGCAGTACGGAGATATCTGATGTAACTAACGCTATACTGCAAGGTGCTTCAGGCTTCATCCTGAATGAATGTAATGATATTTCTAATATGGGTTATGCTATAAAGATGATGAATGAAGTATGCGCAAGCGTGGAACCTGTTTGTGTGGACAAGACTGAGTTTTGGCACACAGTAGCTCAGGTAAGGAAGGTTTCAAAGTATTGTGTTTACATGTTATCCAATTTTCAATCTGTATTTTATGCACGCGGGGTTACAATATGACAGTTAGGGACAAAACAAATTCTAAGTGGAACCGATAGCTCCACTTGAATACTTCATTTGAAATAAATGTACATTTTAAATCATTCCTTTTTACAGCCCGTTCAACCAATTTTGACTTAATAATTCTATGAGCATTGGGTATCTCAATTCTCAAAAGCCTAACCTTTTCAGCTCAAAATGCCAATGAACGCAGCCGAAGCGAGTGCCATGTCTTGCGCAGTCGTCGCCAACCAGACCAATGCTCGAGTCATAATAATCCCTACTGTCAGTGGTCGCACTGCCTACCTTCTGAACGGCTTGCGACCTAACAGCATTATCATTGGCGTCAGCACCAAAATCAAGACTATAAGGCTACTGAAAATGTACAGGAGTGTTGTACCACTTTTGTATAGAGGTATTGTTAGAGTATTCTCTTTTACTGCCTGTTATTTGTATTTTGTATTATATAGACACTATTCATATTTGAGGTATGGTTGACCTCGTGCTTTCTCGTTGCTTTTCCGCTGTTGACACAATTTCTTGTCAATTCGAAATTCACTTTTTCTGCTTATTTACGTGTCGATTAGATTCAAATTTGTCTGCACGGAATGTAGCCACCTGGACAACTCTGTCATTGGCTTCGTTTAAATTCTGGAAAGTTGTGTTGGAAAGTTATCACAGAAACTGGCATGCCAATACATAAATGCATGACATGCATGCTGGGCAGGAAAGTAGGAGTCGCACATCCTGTGAAAGGGGATCACACTTGCACTGTGATCAAAATGCGTCAAGGATACCCATGTGTTAAGATTGTTTCTGAAATGCCCAAACTGGGTCCGTAATCGGTTTACAGACTTCCACTTGCCCACTGCAGTTCATGTCCAGGTGGCAGATGTTCTGCCGGAGTGATGAAGTGTGAAGGAGCGGGAGGTCTGTTCCTCCACTGTATGCATCTCTCTTATCTAAAACTAAAATTAAAACTATCTAACCAAACTAAAATTAAAACTATGTAACTAAACTTAAGTTAAAACTATTTAACTGTCACAATAGGCAAATAGACCTTGTCGTAACGGAACGTGCAATCGACAGTAAATCTAATGATGAAACAGCAATTAAGTGGTTGATGGCAGAACTGAACTTAATTGGCAGTTATATATTTGAGCCGTTTGGGGTTGAAACATTAGGTCCATGGGGTCCGAGTGCTCTTCGAGTATTTCGAGAAGTAAGCAAACGGTTAGTAGACTCTTCACGTGACCAGAGAGTTGGGCTTTTCCTTGGCCAGAGAATCAGCATTGCCATCCAACGTGGCAATGCTGCCAGCGTTCTGGGCACTTTTCACAATGACAGCGATGTGGATGAATTTTTTGACGCCCTGTCGCGTTATACGCGATCGTAGTTTTATTTTATTTTTATTTAAGTGTATTCATAGGTTGTTATTGTTAATTAAGTATTTTATACTATTTACATTTCAGATTATTAATAAATAACACATTACTACGTTTTAGTGGTTGACTAACAAACTATTGACTATTGTAATTTTAATATTCCCCTTACTTTTTGATTATATAGTTTGAAAACACTTTTTATTACTATTAGGTCCTCCTCGTCGGGTATGGTTTAACACTGTGCACGCCCGAGTAACCTTCGCACTGCAATACGCAGTGGAGCAAAACTGGATCGATTGCGGTGAAAGTTACATTTCTCTGGAAAAGGCAACTGAAGAAAGCTCCTTTTGTGATGCTGTTCGGATATGGACTGTCACTGAAAATAGCAAGAGGACCAGAATAGAGTAAGTGATCAGCACTTCAGAATTAAAAACTTAGAAAGTAGAAACTACAGCGATAACATTTTATGGATTGTTTGTAATATCGCTATATATTTTTGCTTCGTTGTTGCATTGGGAAGAACTACTAGTAATAAACAACTACTACTAGTAGTATCTACTAGTAATCATCCTTTTAATTAATTAACCAGAAATTAAGTGTTGTGCTTCGTAGCACGACCATGAACGCATTCATTATAACTTTCGATGGTACTAAAATCCTTTTAATTTGTACTATTTTATACCACTAATTAGAAATTTTATACCTCTCAATTATCGCAGATATAAAGGTCGTGCAGGCAAGATTCTTTCCCAGCACGACCACGCTAAAATTCCAGCTGGCGTAGAAGTGATAAAACGGGAGCATGCGTAAAAATTGTACTCATTATGTACTCCTATTCAATTACTGGTAAATCGTCGTAAATTGTTAGAAAAGCAATAAAACATTATCTGCCTATAAGAATGTGATTTGTATACTTGACGCTAGATGTCGTTAAATGTGGAAGAAAATGTTTTTTTTAGAAGAATTGCCAAACCAAAGTGGGTGTGGGTAGGACACATTTCTCGCAGCACGGATGGTCGATGGGGCCGAAAAGTTACGAGTGGCGACCGCAACCCGAGAGACGCAACGTTGGAGGCTTCCCTCTAGGTGGACCGTTGAGCTGGTTAAGGCTGCGCGAATCCGGTGGATGCGAGACGCACAAGACCGATCTGTGTGGCGACGCTTAGGGAGGCCTATGTCCAGCATTGGACATCATTTGGCTGAAATGATAATTAATTCTCCCAGTTAGCATTATATGCGACCATGAATTTTGTAGTATACATTATATGCGACCATGAATTTTGTACTTGAGTTAAAAACGGTCAAGACAAGAACTGTACTCATACTAGCTTACAATGTAATGATACTTTTTCAGATGTCCGGAGTCTTATCATGACTTTGATGTAAATACTTTTGCTGAACCATCTCTAAGAAGAAAGAAAACGCTAACTTCAAAAGTGATTAGTGAAACGGTAGCAAAAATTAAAGTTAGTAAAGAGAAGGGGACTGAAGAAGTCACAGAAACAGACCAGAATGAATCTAAAGAAGAAAATCAAAAGGTCAAAGATGGAGCTAAAGCAGAAACTGAAAAGGTTTTGTAAAAACATTCTATAGTTGACCTTTTTCTCTAGTAGGTATTGTATCATATGGATTTTTAATGTATTTATTTAAGTATTAAAAAACTTACAGAAAAAAGATTGTATTGCTTTTTCTATTTAAATCCATACTCTCGGAATATCGCAATGATCACGACTTTCTATATTTATGTCTATCAATCATAGACATAAATATAGAAAAAGAGAAATATCGAAAACCGCTTGACGTATAAAGATGAAATTTGACAGGGAGGTTCCTCAACTGACGTAAGTGCGCATTAAGAATGGATTTTTGGAAATTCTATCCCTAAGGGGGTTGAAAGTTTGTGTGAAACTTCTACGCCTTTAAGTGTGACATTGACATGAAATTAAAGAATTCATGTATTTATTGGTTTTTGAAAATTCTACGCCTAAAGAGGTGAAAAGGTGACAATTAGTTGGGCTTATATATTTGAAACTTGGCATAAATACTTACCTAAGAAAATAGTAAAGATTTTCATTATTAATTTTTCAAATCTACTCCTAAAAGACGATTTAGGGAGTGTTAATGATTTTTGAAGAATTTTACTGTACAGGAGTGTGACCATAAGCTCTTAGAACGGTATCAATTTGAGATCGAACAAGGGACAGATGTATCTGACGTGTATACATCTGTCACTTACTCGATCTCAAATTGATACCGCTCTAAGAGCTTATGGTCACCCTCCAGGGCTTCTTTTTATGATGTAGTGGGAGCACTAAGAAGGGATTTTTGGAAATTTAACCTTTAAGGGGTTGAAACAAAAAAGGTATCTGTAGTCTATGGTTCACGCGAACGAATTCGCGGGCAAAGTGCTAGTATATCTATATATATCATCATGATCATCATCATGTCAGCCGAAAGACGTCCACTGCTGGACATAGGCCTCCACCAAGGACCGCCACATTGATCGGTCCCGTGCGTCTCGCATCCAGTGGATCCCCACAACCTTCACCAGGTTAAATTTACACTTCGGTTTTCTGTATAACCTACCGCAGCGTATGTATGTAGTCTACGGTTCTTCAGCCTGTACAGAATCCAACTTGTTCGTGAGGCTGGAAATCGTCAAAACTGCGCGTGAGACGATTCGTGATGACTCTTGAAAACAGCTTCTAGACATGGCTAAGAAGTGAGATGGGCCTATAGTTCTTCAGTAGGGCATTGTCACCCTTCTTGAAGAAGAGTACCACCACTCTACTGCACCATGCCTGCGGCGTTTTCCCCTTAAGTATGATGGAATCAAACAGCTTCTGAAGGGCCTTAATTACTGGTTTTCCACCGGCCTTCCAGAGTTCGGCCGTAATTCCGTCATCACCCGGTCACCTTATTGTTCTTAAGCTTTTTCAGAGCCATCCTAATCTCATACAGGCTGACATCCGGAATGTCCTCGGTATAGTGTCGGGTCAATCTAGCTCTAGAGTCACTCGCTAGATTCGCAACGGGTTTACTGGTTGACGAGTACAACTGCCCATAGAATCTCTCGATCTCCCTCAGAAGCTCTGCCCAATAGACAGATCTCTTGCAAAGACCTTGGATCCCTTATTCCACTCCACTCCACTCATTCCATTCCACTCACTTATCCCTTATTCGGTATTAAAGCTTTGGAGGTCGCTTTTCAAGAACTTTGAAATCCGTCTATTTAGCTGCCGGTATTTTAACGCATCGTCTAAAGCCTGCACGATCATCTCACGCCTCTCCTTCATGAGCTTGACAGTAGGATCAGAGAGCTTTTTGTTTCTATCTATACGGCGGGTCTTGAAAAACTTAGAACCGACCGTATTGACAGCTTCCACGAAACCTCCATGTAGCTCCCTAGGCACTCGAAACGATTCTGGAGTTCGAGCTGAAAGGTCTCGGAGTTTTGGAGCAGGATCTGTGCTGGATGGAGCGTGGACTTCATCAGTCGAAACTTCTTAAGCTTAACATTAATGTTCAATGTGCCTCTTACCATGCGGTGATCGCTCCCGGTTTTTACCGAATTGATTGATTGAGACATCATTGAATATTTGCTTCTTGGTTGACATGATGAAGTCGATCTCATTTTTAGTTGCAGCATCGGAGCTTTACTAGGTCTACTTCCTGTGCTCACGCTTTCTGAAGAAGGAGTTCATCATGTAGAGGCCCTCCTTCTCCATAAAACTGGCCAGTAGGTGACCCCGGTGGTTCCGACGTCCAACTCCAAATTGCCCCACTTGCAGCTCATCCTCATCTCATTTGCCCAGTTTTGCGTTGAAGTCCCCCATGACAACGATGAAGTGAGTTTTGAAACCATGCATGGCTCTATAGATATCCTCATACATGGTTTCTACCTAGTCGTCGGGGTGTGCCAAGGTCGGGGCGTAGACATGTATGACCTTCAGCGAATATCTTGCAGATATTCTGAGTATAAGGTACGCCACCATGGTCGACACACTCTTGATCTTCACCACGTTGTTCACAAGGGACTTGTGGACGATAACCTGCTCAATTCTTCCTCGAGTTCGGCTATCTTCTCGTCGGTCCGGAGTGTTCGCGTGTTATATGTTCCCAGGTCCAGTCGTCCAGTGTTTATTGGGGTAGGCCGGGTCCACTTTGGGGATTCTTCGCACCCCTTGCCACTCCATCGCCTGGACTGCTACCGTAGCCAAGGTACTCGGGTGCCGGACGGGCTGCCGGGCACTCGGGGCCGTTTTTCTTTGTGCTATTAATTTTTTTTATATGAATATTCTACCGCGGACATTGTGGCAGTCCGCGCACTTTTTTACCGTGTTTATTTGTTTGTTCCCTTTTTCATTTATAAAAATTACTTTTATTGGACTCCTACGTCGGATACTATTTTAAGGCTTACTTAACTAACTTAGACAACGTGAGTTCATCCCTCACTACATACTGTATATATATTTGTGAAACTTTTTTGTTTTTATTATTATTATATATATATTACACACTGGCTTTACAATTATTATATATGTATTGTTATGTGTTGTTATGTATGTATTTTGTGGACGACTATGTCTACCTGGGACAAACGATCCAGTTGGGTAGGGCCAACTTCGAGAAAGTGGTCAACCGTCGAATCCGACTCGGCTGGGCAGCGTTCGGGAAGTTGCGCGGTATCTTCCTTACCACAGTGTCTCAAGACGAATGTCTATGACCAGTGTGTGTTTCCAGTGATGACATATGGCTCTGAGACGTGGTCGCTTACAATGGGCCTCATCAGAAAACTTAAAGTCACCCAAAGGGCAATGGAGAGGGCTATGCTCGGAGTTTCCTTGCGTGATCGAATCAGAAATTTAGAGATCGGTAAGAGAACCAGGGTTACCGACATACCCGAAGAATTGCCAAACTTAAGTGGTAGTGCGCAGTTACGCGCGAGACGCTAGCGTGAGCGCACGCACAGATAGCGAGTCCCGTGTTTGTAGCTACAAACTTTTTTACATCTACCTACAATTATAGTTTATTACATGTTTTCCTACGATGAATAACGAAGGTGAGAATTTGCAGTTTTGCGACTCCAGTGGGAGTGATGTTATGGAAGAGGAGATTTTAATAAGCGAACAACAAGTAAATTCAGAAATACACAAAGGAAATGAAGATGATACAAAGGGCAAGAGAAGAAAGTGAAGAGATAATAGAGGAAGATGAGGGCTTTATCACAGTTAGAAAAGGAAAAAAACGGTTGACAAAGAGGCTGTCTAACAACTCAGATAGAAGAAATTTTGAGTTGGAAGTGCAAAAAGAAATAGCAATGGTTATGGTTATATCAAAAGAAATTTTACCAAAACAATTTGGAATGGCAAAATTGTTGAGAGCCGAAAATATCCCAAATATTTTAAGAATTCAATACAAAAGCCCATATAAGGTACTGATTCAGTTTGAAAATAAAGACAGCGCAAGGAAATTAGTTAGCTGTGAAAAAATGACTACTTTAGGGTTCAGGTGCCAAATGATCGATGAATTAAATTTAACATATGGTGTTTTACGAGACATAGATTTAGAAATCGAAGATAAGGAGATTCGTGACAATTTGAAGAGTGATCATGAGATAATATCGGTTAAAAGGTTAAAGCGATTAGATGATTTAAACAAATGGACAGATAGCAGTACTATACGGCTATGTTTTAAAAGTTCCACTTTACCCTCATACGTATATGGGTATGGGTGTCGGTTTAAAGTGGAACCATATACATTTCCTGTAACGCAATGCTCAGGATGCTGGAGGTTCGGTCACCTAATAAGATACTGTCCTACTAAAAAAATCGTATGTCCAAAATGTAATGGCCCTCACGATAACTGTGAAGTAACAGAATTTAAATGCACTAATTGTAAGGGCGCTCATATGGCCCTCGATAAATCTTGCCCTTTATTCGCCAAAGAAAAGTCAATCAGGAAAATTATGTCTTCCGAAAACTGTACTTATCGAAAAGCCTTATCAGTATGGTTGGAGAATAGAAAATTGCAGATGGAAGGAGCTGAAATGACTGAGACGATGGATTTTATGACTACTACAACTACAAGGGCGAACAAAACGTTAGGTCAATCAAAATCGTACAGGGATGCGGTAGCAAACAATTCATTTGAAGCATTAGTATTGGATGATGAAACTGATACTTCAGAATACGAAGAAAAGCGCACAGACTGCCCACAATCTCAATTAAAAAAGAAAAAGAAGAAAAAGTGTCACAACAATCAGAACAATATTGAGGAAAAAGAAAGTACTTTTAGAGCAGAACCTGATTTTAAAACGAGCACCAGCAAACCATATAGGAGAAGACAGGAAAATACAAATTTTAGGAATTTTATGAGTAAAATAAATGATATTTACCTTTTAAATATCGATTTCGAAGACAAAATAAAAATGTTTTGTAGTTATGTAGTGAAAGAGTGCATAGAATTTATTTTTGAATTAGTGCAAAAACAAGAAGTATTTACGAAATTAATATCGTTATTTACCCATGGCTAATGTACAAAAAGTTTTTGGCTTAAATATAATGCAGTGGAATGCGCAAAGCTTAAGACCTAAACTTATGGACTTAAAACTTTTGTTGTCTTACAATAAAATTCACATAGCTCTGATATGCGAGACTTGGTTGGAACCTGATTCTAGTTTACACGTAAGTGGTTACCATTGACATCGCAAAGACCGAGATGATGGATACGGGGGTGTCGTTATTATGGTGCATAACTCTATTAAAGTTCAAGAGTGTAGTTTAAATTTTGTTAACCGTGGCATAGAAGTGGTATGTATTAGATTATTGAACTGTAGTCAAATTAAGTTTTTAATGCTAGTGTATTGTTCTCCGTCAGTACACACTATCCAATCCGATTGGGATAACCTTTTTGCAACTTATAAACACAATTGTTTAATAGCCGGTGACTTTAATGCTCACCATACCAATTGGTCGAATAGAAATGACTCTAGAGGGGGACAAATATACGATGCAACTTTAGAACATTTTGTTTCGTTAAATAATGGTCAGTCAACTAGAGTGAAATTGGTTAACAATGTTGTTCAACAAACCTCTCCAGATGTTTCATTTATGTCGAGTGACATAGCTATGTGTTGTGATTGGCAAGTGACGAATGATAGTCTTGGAAGTGATCATCTGATTATTAAAATTAAATTCAATTTTAAAGATATACAACGAGTACATAAAAAAAGTAATTATAAAATTGCAAACTGGATCGAATATAATAAATACATAGAAAATTATTACTCCACAACTTCAATGGAAGTTAATAGCGTTCAAATGGAGTACAATAAATTTATTAAAAAAATTAATAGTGCAGCGGATCTTTACATTCCGATGACCAAAGAATTTAATAATCCTTGTAAGAATTTTCGGCCCCAGCCATTTTGGAATCAATTACTCTCTAAGCTTATTGCTCAACGTAGGTTAGCTCTTAGCCAATTTAGGAGTAACCCTACTCCATCTAATCTAAAAACACTAGAACACATAAGTTCTAAAACCAAATTAGCTATTCAACGAGCTAGGAGTCAAAATTGGCAGAAATATTGTGACGACATTAATGAAACAACATCTATATCAGAAATGTGGAAGCGACTAGGATGGTTAAAAGGACGTCGGTCACCTGTGACGCATATTTCTGACGATAAAAAAGAAGCTCTTTTAAATAGTCTGGCTCCTGATTATGTGAATCCATGCTTACCAGAGATACAATCAGTTAATGATATGTTGGAATACCCATTTTCTATTCAAGAAATGTATAATTGTTTAAAGAAAAAAGATACCGCTACAGGTGACGATAGGATCACATACTCAATGATTTACTACCTACCGCATTGTGCTAAACTACATTTGTTAAAATTATATAACACCATATTTGTAACTGGAGAGATCCCTGTCCAATGGGAACATCCGAGTTGTGCCAATACCAAAGATAGAAAACCCTTCAAACAATGATCTTAAGCTTCGTCCAATCTCTCTGATTTCTTGTGTTTGCAAAATTTTACACGGAATGATAACGAAGCGTTTGGAGTGGTATGTAGAAAAGCATAAACTACTAACACCTTTTACGACTGGGTTTACGAAGGGACAGTCATGTTATGATAATTTAGTTCGCCTTGTCACACGAATACAAATAGGGTTCTCGAATAATTCCCCCACACTAGCGTGTTTTTTGGATATTGAGAATGCATATAATAATATATTGATTACTGAACTAATAGTAAATCTGGATGAAATAGGGGTGGGTAAAAAGATATGTTTATATATATGGAACTTTTTGACGGAGAGACATTTAAAAATTAAGGATTATCTTGACGAGAGTAAATTTATTACGCGATATGCCAGCAGGGGCCTCGCACAAGGTGATCCTATGTCTCCCATCCTTTTTAATATAGCTACAATTAAAGTCAGTAAAGAAATAAACAATATCTATTTATGCCAGTACGCTGACGATTTTGTTTTGTATACTTGTAATAAAAACATAACAGAAAGTGTAAATAATATTCAAAATGCACTCAACACTATAGTTATTATATTAAATCAATTGGGGTTGACATTGTCGACTACTAAAACCAAGTTATGTTTATTTAGCAGAGGACGGAAAAATCTCCAGTTACCGATCTTAATTAATAACAACCCTCTAGATTTAGTCATATCGTATAAGTATTTAGGTTTCTGGCTTGATAGTTGTTTAAGATGGGGTAAACATATAAATGAATGTTACCAAAAGACACAAAAGCATCTTAATTTGCTAAAAGTCTTGGCGGGGTCGACATGGGGGGTACATCCAAAACATTTGCGTAAACTTTACATATCCTTAATTAGAAGCAGGGTAGATTATAGTTCCTTTTTGTTTGATAATAGTTGTAAGATCAATACTTATAAGTTGGACAAAGTTCAAAACCAAGCATTACGGATTATAGGTGGTTTCATAAGAAGCACACCCATACATGTAATGGAGTCGGAGCTTTGCGTTCCTCCTCTGCATTTACGTAGGAAATATTTAGCATGCAAATTTTGTTTGAAAGCTTTCTCTCAGTCTGACAATGTTACTATTGATTTACTATCCGAACTAAGTTCCCTTTGTAATAATAGTTATTGGAGCAGGAAAAAAACACCTCAACTTGTAGACATTTATAATTTGATGAAAAACGAGATCATGTCATCGTCATCACCGTTAAAAATGTTTTCTCTAAAAACATGGGTGACTAACATCAATGTTAATAATGTAATCAGATTTCACTTAAACAGCATAGTTGACGCAAAAAAAAAGCATAATTATAACATTTTAAAACACAATGTTATATCCGAGTTAAGAGAAATGTATGACGGTTGGTATGTAATGTTCACTGACGGCTCAAAAAGCGCAAGTGGTCGGGGTGCTGCTTTTTATGATCCTAATGTAGCAAATCAATCTACTTACAATAATTGTTTTAAATCAACCTACGAATTTTCAGTTATGTCGATGGAACTCATAGCAATTTTAGAAGCACTTTTGTATTCTCGATCAATTCAACAGAATACAGTTTTAATTTGTTCCGATAGTAGAAGCGCTTTATATCATATAGCTCGATGCGCCTCTGGTGGCAGAGGCACATCGATAGCTTATGACATCCTCTCTGAAATTTATGAGAATAACTTAAGGGACATTCAGTTGAAGTTGCAGTGGGTTCCATCACATATTGGCATCAGAGGTAACGAGGAGGCTGACATGTTGGCGAGAAAAGCAGCAGTAGATGGAATAGAGGTACTACTTTTGCCAAATTACACTGAGTTGTTGCCTAAATACAAAAAGCACTGTCACAATAACTGGACGGAATACTTTAATGAGAGATCTTTGGAAAAAGGTATTTGGTACAAAACGATTCAATGTGAGCCTCCTCGAATACCATGGCTCAGTAATGTGAGTTTGAGTAGATCTTTGATTACAACAGCGTTCAGGTTAAGATCTGGTCACGTTCCACTGAACAAGTTCGCACACATGATGAGGAAATCAGATTCTCCAAACTGTGACGTGTGCGGTGTAATTGAAGACGTTCATCACCTGTTGGTGGAATGTGTCCGTTACGAAACGGATCGAGAGCTCTTTATAAGAACTTTTTTCTTGAGAAAAAATAATGTGGGTATGTTCCACGAGATATTGTCCTCTCCTTTGTCGGAAGCCGCTAAAGCGATGTTTATGTTATTTAGTCGTAAGCCATAATTTAATAAGTAGATTAGGTTAATTTAGGGTACGATGGAATTGACATGTACTTAATGTATAAAAATTCCTTAAATAAATAGAAAAAAAAAAAGAAAAAAAAAAGTGGTAGTGGGCACAGCGGGACATTGCTCGCAGAACGGATGGCCGATGGGGCAGAAAGGTTCTGGAGTGGCGACCGCGAACCAGAAGACGTTGCGTTGGAAGGCCTCCCACCAGGTGGAACGATGACCTGGTGAAGGTTGCGGGGATCCGCTGGTTGCAGGATGCACGAGACCGGTCAATGTGGCGACGCTTGGGGGAGGCCTATGTCCAGCAGTGGACGTCTTTCGGCTGATATGATGATGATGATGATGATGATATATGTATTCACTGCTTATCTTTATGTTATTTACTATTTTGGTTACTTATTTCTATTGATACACTACTTATCTTTAGTTTACTTACTATTTTGTTTACTTATTTCTAATGTTACACTTTTCGGGGAATATTCATCAGACCAGTCCTGGCCGATTGTTTTCATTCTAGAGCTCCGTCGTTAGGACGCTAACGTGAGTATGACTGACTCGCTCCACCATGCAGCTTTACATAATATTATTATGTAGATTAAATTACTTTACATGTGTTTAGTTATTTGCTTTACAGGGTTTAGGCAGGGTGATGGTTAGGGTTTTGGTAGGTGTTTGGATTAGATTTTTGGATGGGACTTGTTAGGTGGTGTTATGGTGATGTTTGCTGGCTAGGGACTTCGCTAGCGTGCGCAAGGCCTCCATGACGACTACGTCTCGATGCTGCATGGCCGTCTTAAGATTGTAATCGACGACCGTTTTAGTCGGCGCATCCATCGCCCTCTTAGCAAAGCGGCCCGCGGCGTCATCGGCATCGTCGGTGTAATAGACGCAACTGACTGTATGTCACCACACATACCGCCACTACATTTAACGGAGATGCTGTCGTGGCCCTGAAGCCTCCTGGACTTGGTGTTGATGATGACAAAGACAAAGATATTTTATTTCAAGTAGGCCACCAAGCGGCACTTTTGAACGTTACATTAAAGTTTATAAATAATAATAGTTGATTCTACCGTGCATTCGGAAAGTAGCTTGTAATGGAGAAGAATGCACAAGAAACTCCATACTTACTCTTTTAAAAAAAAAACTTTTTACAATATTTAGGTACATAAGTACATACCTTGATGAATGAAATTGAGTTTATACAATACAAATATATATAGACAGTCTTCAGAAGGTCCAACAATAATTCAAAACAATAATCTTCTGCATATCACTTGTTTTTGCGCCCTAGTGGCTGTGGAGCAGGACTAGCATTTAGCCAAGCATTTTTATCATTGATGTAATCCCCCAACTTATAATATGCCAGCCTGCATAGTGTGCGTTTTATACAAGTTTTAAATTTCGTCTCATTCAGTTCAAGAATGTGGGGAGGAATTTTATTGTAACATTTTGTACAGTACCCCATGAAAGATGAGGCTACTTTAGCCAGTCTGAAACCTGGTTGAACTAATTGGTCCCTATTTCTAGTAACATAATTATGTCTGTCGCCGTTTTTACTAAAAAGATGTAAATTCTTTCTTACGTACATGATGTTTTCATAAATATATTGACAAGGAACCGTCATGATGTTAATGTCCTTAAACAGTTCCCTTAGAGAATCGCGCCGGCGAAGATTGTATATCGCTCTGATGGCTCGTTTTTTCAGAATAAAAATTGACTCAATGTCTGCAGCCCTTCCCCATAGTAAGATACCGTAAGACATTATACTATGAAAATAACTAAAATAGACTAGTCTGGCGGTATCCACATCCGTCAACCGACGAATCTTTCCAACAGCATAAGCCGCCGAACTCAGCCGCCCCGCAAGGGATACCAAATGAGGACCCCATTGCAACCTTGAGTCCAGCGTGATCCCCAGGAAAACCGTTTTATCGACGAATTCTAGCTTCTCCTTGTTTAATATAATGTCACAATCAGTACTTTTGACATTCGGCAAGGAAAATTTTACGCACTTGGTTTTTTTACCATTTAAAACTAAATTATTGGCAGTGAACCAATCCTGAACCTGCCGTAGCGCGTTATTTACGTCGTCAACCTGACAAGTACGTCTATTTATTTTAAAAATTAAAGATGTGTCATCAGCAAATAACACCATGTTAAGTTTGTTTTCCAATAAACGGGGTAAATCGTTTATGTATACTAAAAATAAGAAAGGACCTAAAATTGAGCCCTGGGGTACCCCCATTTTAACGTTTAACCCGGACGAATTCACACCGTTTATTTGAACTAATTGCTGTCTATCATTCAAATAAGATTTAACTAAACTTAACGCTGATTGACCTAGCCCGTAATGCTCAAGTTTCAGAAGTAATGTTTCATGATTAACGCAATCAAACGCCTTCGACAGGTCGCAGAAGATACCTATGGCATCCTGCGAATCTTCCCACGCATCAAAGATGTGTTTTAATAGAGCGACACCAGCGTCAGTTGTACAACGTCCTCTGGTGAAACCATACTGTCTATCATGCAAGATGTTATTCGTATTAAAATGAATGAGCATTTGATTTAGCATTATCCTCTCAAATACCTTGCTGAAAACCGGCAACACGGATACTGGTCTATAATTATTTGTGTCTTTACTGTCCCCGGATTTAAAAAGTGGTATAACCTTACTATATTTCATTAGATCCGGAAAAACTCCTTGATCCACACACAAATTGAAAATCAACGCTAAGTACGGCGCTATAGTCTGAATAATGGAGGTACAAGCTTTGATGGACATTCCCCACAGATCTTCAGTCGGTTTGATCTTGATTTGCTTAAAAGCTTTTATTACTGTCATGGGGTTTATATGTGAAAAATTAAATACAATCGGGCAGGATGAAACGTTCGCGTTTAATAATCCAAAAGCAAGCGAGGGCGAAGAATTTAAAGTTTCAGTAGTTTTAATTGGGATGTTGGTAAAGAAATTAACAAATTCTTGCGCAACTTTTTTGTTATCTCTAATAAGTCCGTGTGTGGTCTCAAGCGTGTAATCACTACTATTTCTTTTATTCCTATTCGTTTCATTGTTTATAATTTTCCAAACCGTCTTGATTTTATTTTCTGCTAATTTAACCTTATTGCTAATGTACAAGACCTTAGCTGCCTTGCAGGAATTTTAAAAAATTCTTGAGTAAGTAGCAACATACTTATTAAACGTTTCAGTGTTAATACAAGGCTTAAGCCCATATAGCTCGTAAAGTCTTTCCCTACTTTTTCTAAGTCCTGTAGTCGCCCAGTCACTGAATAAAAACTTAGGGCATATAGTTTTAGTTTTCTTCTTAAAAGTGTTATTGAACTCTTTTTGAACCACTGAGAAAACTTCATCATACAAAATATTACCATCATTCACTGTGAGGTCCGGGATGCTTAACTTACTGATTAAAGTGCTGTTAAATTTATTTAATTTACCGGATGTTATTGGTCTGGATTGAATCTGCACTTGTTTTATTAGCATAATGGACTCAAAGGCTACCAGTAGCCCACTATGATCCGAAGGCAGAGAATTTATAATGGCGTTGTCCAAGTAGTTGCAGCTACAAAAAACATTATCAATACATGTAGCAGAAGTCAGTGTAGTTCGGGTTGGTTCCATAAGCACATGTGACAAATTAAATGATTTAAAGAGATTTAATAACCTACTGCTGTCTGAATTATCTTCTAGAATATTAATATTAAAGTCACCACAGACAATTATTAGTTTATTACCCATTGCAAGTTTTGCCAAAACATCTTCCATCACTGACTCGAATATAGAGTAGTTCTTATAATTTGGGGGTCTGTAAACGCACACTATGACATGCTTATCCAGCTCAACACAGGACAGTTCAACACTATGTTCAACTGATAGGTCTACTATATCTTTACGAGGTTTTGATTTAATACCATTTTTAATTAATATAAGTGAAAGATGATGGTGCTATTCATTTTTGTTTGGGAGGTTTGCTATAATTGCCACGCTTGGCAGGTGGGTTGGCGATCGCAGTTTTTTGTTGAAGTACACAAAGAACGCTGCTGCCCATTCTCCCTTTCAACACCCACGGGAAGATAAGGGATGGTGAAATTCTTTACGTCCGTCACCATACGGTTTAATCGGTATAATCTCGTTCTCGGAAACGGCTCTAACGATTTCGAAAAAAATTGCAATATGGGGTTTTTCGGGGGCGAAAAATTTATCTAGCTAGGTCTATAAGGGAAAATAAGTTTGCACGAAAAAAAAAGTGTTCTCTGTTTTCATCCGAGCAGAGCTTGGTCATCCAGGTACTAATATTATATACAGGGTGAATTTACCAATTGGATGGCCAAATTGGAAACTATGAAGAATGTCTAAAAACACTCAAAGGATTCACGGGACGGATTCATCCGATTATGATGAAAACTAAAACTGCATCATTGGATTTTTGAAAAATGAATATTCTTAGCCAGTACTGAGATTATTGATTATGGTGAAGGTTTGGTCAAATAACTTTAAAACAGTCGCATGATGTATTTGATAGGTAACAACATTTTTATTATTTCACACCTTAAAATATGAAGCTACCATTTTCCCTACCTTTTCACAGAAAAGAGGAATATATTTGACTTGAATATATTATTTTCGCATCACGATTCGCGAATTTCATTGTAACTCTTGATGTGGGCCTTTGGGAGTCGGCGAGAGTCTGAATACAAAAGGTTTACGTATCAGGAGGACGAGAATTTTATAGATTGTGCTTCCCTGGAGTCCGTAATACTATCAGACATGTACGAATTGGCGGCAGTATTAGAAATTGGAGACCACAAGGAAATCATTGTGTGCACATTTTTTACAATCAAACTATTATTATAAAGGTGAAAGTTTGTGAGTGTGTTCGTATGTTTGTTACTCTTTTACGCAAAAAATACTGAATGGATCTGGATGAAATTTGGGACAGAGCTAGATTATAGTTTGGAATAGCACACAGGATACTTTTTATCCCGGGAATATGTTCCCTTGGGATAAATTTCGACATTCACGCGGGCGAAGACGCTGGCAGAAACTAGTTTTACTATAAATTCTCCAAACAGTAGATATTCTTAGTTCTCTTTGGGATCGATACCGTAGTCCCTTGACTTTACATATATATTGCAAATATTTTCCTTCATCATCATCTGTCTAGCTTTTTCCCAACTATATTGAGGTCAGCTTCCAGTCTTACCGGATTCAGCTAAGTACCAGTGCTTTACATGGAGTGACTGCCTATCTGACCTCCACAACCCAGTAACTGGGTAACACGATACCTCTTGGCTAGACTGGTGTCAGATCTCAAGCTTCTGACTACCCGTAACGACTGTCAAAGATCTTCAAATGACAGCCGGAACCAACGGCTTAACGTGCTTTCCGAGGCACCGAGGAAACTCGGAATGTTGAAATGGTCACCCATCCGCGGACCGACCTCGTCAAGTGTTGCTTAACCTTGATGATCGACCCGTGTGGCTGTAATTATTTAGCCACGAGCTCCTCAAAATTGCAAATTTTCCTTAAAAAACATATTTAAATTTTACTTAAAATATATATTTTCCTTAAAATAAATGTTTTAAGGAAAATATGCCGCAAACTTTTGGTCCTCCTGGCTGTTCTGCCGTTAAAGAAGAAAAAATAGACACCACAACTTTAAATTCGATTTATACCTGATTAAAGCTAAACTGTCTATAGCTACAGTGAACCCCAAGTCTTAGAAACATCTTTAGATACATAAAAGAAAGAAACAAAAAGTATTTATTTGTGACCCGCACAGGAGACGAGAAATCAGCTTAAAAAAAACAATATTAAAAATAAAAACCCCGTGCGAGACCAAAAAGGCTCCTATCTCAGCATGTGCAGTGATATCCAAAAAAGGAAATAACGCTGCGCTGATATTCTGATAAGACCAACTGTTGATGCCACGGACACATTACGGAAACGGAAAATACTTAAATAATACAATAAAATAGAACATATAAATAACAAACAAAATAAAATAAACACAGAAGGTGGGTCAGAGTATGTGTAAGTATTATATAAATATATAAAACATATTAAATTAAAGGTTGTCTGTAAGAGATTGCCCTGTGCGATAAGACCGCCCATTGTACACTTGTTTTTATGTTTTTTTGTCCTGTATATATATTTTTGTGGTGTTCAATAAAGAATATAATAAATAAATAAATCAATAAAAATCAAAAAATCTACATAAGAAGAAGAGCCTACACCAGTAAGCGTCTCGCATCTCGTCCATGTTGACACGTTTATCTTTCCTTTCCCTAATGGTTCCACCACAAATAAAACTCGGCGCTGTTTATCTACCTGAACTTTTATTTATTTATGTCTCCGTTGTTAGAGGCAGCTGCGGCTGCTACTTGTTTATCATTCTGCTTACCCCCAATTGGGATGGTACTGATCCCGTCTGACTTTTGTAAACAAACTAATCCTTGATTTCGCTAAGGGGATTTGGATTTTGAAAGACTAATCGCTGTAAATAAAGGCTTGGTTATGAAATGTGTATAAAATTTTTGCTGTTTTGCATAAAGTGATTTAAAAAATCTCTGGGGATAGTAGGCCAAGGTCGACAATTTTTGAAACCAAAAAAAAAAATAGGATGAAACCCATTGGAAAAGAAAGAGAATATAATAAAAATTAAAGGCAAAATAATTTACGGGCGATCTGAGGTCAGGAAGTGAAAGGGGGTGAGTTTTTAAGGGTAAAAAACGGTTTATCCCGATTACCGGCAAGACTACAAGTCCTATGGAAAAAGTTAAATTTCAAAGTTGTAGGTAATAAAAAGATCTACAACTTTTGTCCTTACACTTTTTTCACATAACCTCATTCATGAGAAAAATTCAAATAACCAAGTTTTTGGTTTTTTTACTTTATCATTATTTTGCCGTAATATTTTATTTTCGTGGATTTTTATTAGGAAATAAACATTTTGAAGTTCTTTTTCAAAAATAGTATAATATCCTATTAGCAGATTTTTAAAGAATATTATGTATGTCATAGAGCCTTCTTTGTGTGGCGAAGTGTACAAGCCTCAAATATGAAGACAATTTTATCTTAAATTTTTTTGTCAATGTCAAACAGACATTGTGTAATAATTATTCAGAAGTTTGTTTGAATCGTGCATTTTTGAATATAATTTATTTTAAGATTATTATTGCTACATATTTTAGGTAACCATGGTCTGGCCAACTGAAGATGATGTTAAACTTTCGGAAGTAAGTTTTCCATTAAGTACCATTTAGACTTGATGTGAGCCACAAAATAGTTGCAGAGACAAAAGTTGCTCGTGCGCGCTATCTCTAACAAAGACCCTTTCCATATTTTTGTTTGCATTTGAATGTTTATTTAGTACTGAAAGAGAATAATCATCTCTGTATTGACTGCTACAACATTCTTTAAACCGACTTCAAAAAGGAGGAGGTTCTCTATTCAACTGTATTTTTTATGTTTGTCACGTCAAAACATTTTACAAAAAAAAAACGATTTTGTTGTTTTTTTTATTAATTGAAAGCTGGTGCTTCTCGTGACAAAAATATGATGTACGAAACCCTACCTTCATTTTAAAATCTCTGTTCAATGATACTACATGATGGGGTGGGGAGAAAAACATTTTTTTGTTCTTGATTTCAGCGGACAAACAAGACGCTTCCAACAACACCTCATTTGTCATATTACGATAAGTAGTTTAGAAGTTATGACGGAACTGATGAACATACAGACATACACACATACCAGTCAAAAACATTACCCTCCCTTTTGCTTCGCCGTAGTCGGGTAAAAATAAAACACTTTTACAAAAAAATACAGCTGACTTGCAAATAAAAACAATAGAAAGTGAAAAAATAAACTAAAACCCGACTACTGATAAATCACGCTATAAAAAGTATGAAACAAGAAAATATTATATATTTGCTACTCTGCAGAATGTATTGTTTTGTTACGGTAGGTGGCATACGACCACGGTAAATTTACGGGAATATTTAATTGTTTCATAATTTCTAGAGCGCGATTTTTAAGTAGACAGGTTTTAGTTTTTGAACTTATTTTTATTTAAAGTATTTTGAGGTTATTGCAGAGCCTGAGAAAACAAATGAACATAAATGCAAAACATATACATAATTACAAAACGATCAATAAACACTTTGCGACGCCGTAGTCGGGTAACAAATTTGTTTTTATCACATCTATTAAAAATGAGCTAGTTTATCCCTCGTAAACAGTGACCAATATCTCATTAATCCCTTAGGGACTAAAAGTTATTTGAATTTGGAAGGTGGATATTATTAGTAAATGTTCCAATCAGCAGAGAGATTAAGTGCATGGCTGAAAAACTGCAAGCGCCAAATTTTAAAAAAAAAGTTGATGAAAAATAAACAACGCGTGAAATTAAATGCAATCTGCCTTCGTTCGTAGTTGTTTCAAATTCATATTTTAGAGTTACAAAAATGGGGCTTCCTCAAGTGAAAGTATTATAATCAATTTTCTCAAATACTACATCCTGAGACACCGTTTTCTGAGACTTTTTCTAATTTCCAAGCTGTAAATAAATCTACAACCGTAACGGATGGTTCTAATAAAATTGTTACGATGCACTTCCTTAATTGTTCAAATATAAACATTAGCCTCTAATTATTATTCTTATTATTTTCGAGTTTGAGTTTGAGTTAATGCTCTAAGGCCAAACCCATATTAAACCCAATCCTGTGCTTTCCATCTTCGCAACCGTCAGTCAAATAGGACCCTTAAAATCTCGTGGCAAGGTGTTGCCATAGAGCACTGTGCTCAACCTCGCTATCTGGGCATCACCTTGGATAGGTCCCTGACTTTTCCACTGCTTAAAAACTAAGCAAAAAGTCGGGAAAAGGAACAATATCCTTCGCCGCCTAACATCCACTAGCTGGGGAGCATCGACACAAGTACTACGCACATCTGGTCTATGTCTGTCCTTTTCTGCTGGAGAGTTCGCATGCCCAGTGTGGCATTGATCCGTTCACGCTAGAGAAGTCGACATAGCACTAAATGACACCTGCCGCATCGTAACTGGGTGTTTGAAACCAACCCCACTTATGATGTTGTACCCTCCACCAGAAGTTCGTCGCGAAGTAGCCAGCCGCATCGAGAAGGACAATCATCCCCTATATGAGCATCAACTCCAACCTGCGCGCCTGAAGAGTCGTAAGAGCTTCTTGAGACATACGACCTCCTCGAAAGCCAACTGACGAGAGATGTGAATTATGGAAACATATACACCCTCCTCCTCCACACTTCATCACTCCGGCAGAGAATCTGCCCCCTGGAAGCGAACAGCAGTGGCCAATCTGGAAATCCCTAAACCGATTGTGGACCCAGGTTGGCCGCTGTAAAAGCAACCTGGCCAAATGGAATATCATCCAAAACACAGGCCATATCTTGCGAAAGGGCCCACCTCCTTGTCCGCCATTCGTGCCCGACCACCTGCACCTTACGGGATTTGAACTTGGCAAATGATTGAGCTGTCCGAGTGGCTGCATACTGGTCGGACAAAATCTGAATGGTTGTATAGTTTGACTTGATCGACACGAAAGAAGAAGAAGAAGATTTTCGAGTTCTTTGTTTTGCTTCTCTTTTAAGAGAGTATACGACCTTACACATGGGCCGGTGCCAAGTGTGTAGGCGGGCATTTAAATTGGAAAGGTGTATGATAATGTAGAGGAATTCAGAAACTTTCGCGTTATGCGACAGGTATTGAGTATGGTGGCTTTTTGGAGCATGTACAGTGTGCATATGTAGAGTTTTTTATTTTTTTATGTCTTATGGTTCTTAATTTTATGTAAATAAATAAACATAACATTCTTGTTCATAAGTTGCACTTACTCATTTTCTCATAGAGGATGATAAAAAGTAGTGTCCACCTCGGGAGCAACACTGTTTTAAGCTCGAGTGACGTACTAATCTCTCGCCTTTAAAATAGCTGTTTGATCCCTAGATAAACAATCTACTATTTCATGACTGACGAGATATGTTTCACAAACGGTACGCTTGACAAAAAATTGATGCGCTGATAAAAAGATTTAAAAAAAATAGTTCCTGTTGATGGCAAGAAGCTCGCCCCATATATTACATAGGACATGTACAGTATACTATCTGTGCACCCTTAAAATCTCGTGGCAAGGTGTTGCCATAGAGCACTGTGCTCAACCTCGCTATCTGGGCATCACCTTGGATAGGTCCCTGACTTTTCCACTGCTTAAAAACTAAGCAAAAAGTCGGGAAAAGGAACAATATCCTTCGCCGCCTAACATCCACTAGCTGGGGAGCATCGACACAAGTACTACGCACATCTGGTCTATGTCTGTCCTTTTCTGCTGGAGAGTTCGCATGCCCAGTGTGGCATTGATCCGTTCACGCTAGAGAAGTCGACATAGCACTAAATGACACCTGCCGCATCGTAACTGGGTGTTTGAAACCAACCCCACTTATGATGTTGTACCCTCCACCAGAAGTTCGTCGCGAAGTAGCCAGCCGCATCGAGAAGGACAATCATCCCCTATATGAGCATCAACTCCAACCTGCGCGCCTGAAGAGTCGTAAGAGCTTCTTGAGACATACGACCTCCTCGAAAGCCAACTGACGAGAGATGTGAATTATGGAAACATATACACCCTCCTCCTCCACACTTCATCACTCCGGCAGAGAATCTGCCCCCTGGAAGCGAACAGCAGTGGCCAATCTGGAAATCCCTAAACCGATTGTGGACCCAGGTTGGCCGCTGTAAAAGCAACCTGGCCAAATGGAATATCATCCAAAACACAGGCCATATCTTGCGAAAGGGCCCACCTCCTTGTCCGCCATTCGTGCCCGACCACCTGCACCTTACGGGATTTGAACTTGGCAAATGATTGAGCTGTCCGAGTGGCTGCATACTGGTCGGACAAAATCTGAATGGTTGTATAGTTTGACTTGATCGACACGAAAGAAGAAGAAGAAGATTTTCGAGTTCTTTGTTTTGCTTCTCTTTTAAGAGAGTATACGACCTTACACATGGGCCGGTGCCAAGTGTGTAGGCGGGCATTTAAATTGGAAAGGTGTATGATAATGTAGAGGAATTCAGAAACTTTCGCGTTATGCGACAGGTATTGAGTATGGTGGCTTTTTGGAGCATGTACAGTGTGCATATGTAGAGTTTTTTATTTTTTTATGTCTTATGGTTCTTAATTTTATGTAAATAAATAAACATAACATTCTTGTTCATAAGTTGCACTTACTCATTTTCTCATAGAGGATGATAAAAAGTAGTGTCCACCTCGGGAGCAACACTGTTTTAAGCTCGAGTGACGTACTAATCTCTCGCCTTTAAAATAGCTGTTTGATCCCTAGATAAACAATCTACTATTTCATGACTGACGAGATATGTTTCACAAACGGTACGCTTGACAAAAAATTGATGCGCTGATAAAAAGATTTAAAAAAAATAGTTCCTGTTGATGGCAAGAAGCTCGCCCCATATATTACATAGGACATGTACAGTATACTATCTGTGCACCTCAAAAGCCTAACAGTATCACTTCACCTCTAAGTATCATTTTTATAACACTGGAACCGCTCTAAAAAAATGATAAAAAGCGCGAGCCTATTTAAGATAAAAAATAAATGTATCAAACCTTACCTTTATTTTAAAATCCCATGCACGAAATCAAGAACAAAAGAAAATTGTTCTTGATTTCGTGCCTCTTGGAGTGTGCCATATCCAAGTCAATGGGACGTCACATAGCCTATAACTAGGGGACAAATAAGACGCTTCCAACGACACCTCATTTATCAAATTATGATAGGTAGTTTAGAAGTTATGAGGGAACAGATGAACATACATATGTACATACCGATCAAAAACATAACCCTCCCCTTTGATTCGCCTTAGTCGAGTAATAATTTCAATTTCGGCAGTCAGTGTCAAAAAACGTTAAAACAAAAACAGGAACACCGACTACTTTTAAGTCTATTGTATTTTTTTGTAAAATTGATTTTCTGCTAATGATTCGCATGTACACCATCCAACCTTCATTCATTTAGCGATAAACTATAAATTTTATACTAAACTGGGCCGTTGGTCTAGTGGACGCAATCACTACTACCACGGGGTCTCAGCGCTAAGAAAGAAAATTTGGTTCAAATAAATCTCACTAGATGGCGCGCGATATGCACTGTATTTGTTATTGAATGTGTGTAAAATTAACATTTTCTAGAATTGAACATAAAAATTCTATGTTCTTGTTAACTCTCCTAAGTACAAAATTATGGAATATTGGGCTCTTAATTCACATTTCAAAGATTATTTGAACGGATCATTTGATATTGATGCCAATAGATTGCGCGATGGATAATTTCTGAGGCATTCCACTCGATCGTTTTGCACAAAACCTGTAAAACGTGCAAAAAAATACTATAAAACGAACCTTCACTGTATTCAAAGAATAAAATATTCACGAAAAAGGGTTTACTTGCAAGTTGCTGCTAACACCATCTATCTATCACCGTGAAACAGAACCGAACGCGTTCGATGTACAAAAAAATATCAGATTAATCAGATAAAAACGCTAGTTACGTCGCCACGGTTTCTTTGTATGGGATGAGGCATCTGTATGCTAGTATTATATTATCTGTGCTACTACTAAGCATGACTTCCTGGGTTCGATGCCCGTGTCGGGCAAAGTGTGTTCCACCTGTAATTTCTCAGTAGCAGACCGCAGTCTGGACGTGTCCTGTTGATGGCAAGAGGCTCGCCCCATATATTACATAGGAAATGTACATAACTGGCAAAATTTGATTATACTATCTGTGCACCTCAAAAGCCTAACAGTATCACCTCACCTCTAAGTATCATTTTTATATCACTGGAACCGCTCTAAAAAAATGTGTCTGGTACTGCCACTTCAAAACTTTAACCCAGATTCACACACATACTCACTACATAAACTCAAGCTTTTATTCATAGGGTGAAGACAGAATCTACAGAATGTCGCTTCTTCCTCGTAGTCAAACTTTTTAGTCCAACTGGTTTGACTACGAGGAATTGTGTTTCCTCGTGGTCAAACTTCATTAACATTGCACTTTTTCAGCACGCTGTATGCATGCAGATTCATTTCGTGTGTACAGTCATAGATAGATAAGAATAAATTAATGTCAAACGTCAAGTGCTGCTTCTAAAATAGTTATTAAAATGAAAAGGCAGATTAAATATTAAAAATCAATCAAAATAAATTCAAATAAACAAATTAAAACTACTTTTCGACCTAATAATTACTGGACCGATTTCGTTAATCTTTTGTATATCGTCAAAAAAGCGATAACATACTTGTGGTTTCAATTATTTCATAAATGTGGTCTCCATCATTTTGATTTTTGAAACTGATGAGAGCAATGTATTTAACTAATCTTTCTGACGTTCAAATTATAAAGTGCTTCTATCATTACACAAATTCTCAATCGAAAAAGGCACAAAAAAGAAAATCAAGAGCAAAGATGGAAATAGAATTGTCAATGGGACCGCGTCCTTATGGTAGTACCATAAGGACACGGTCCCATTGGAAGCTTTTAACTCGTAGTTCAAGAAGCCATTCATCTATAAATTGATTAAGATTTTTTAAGTTAAGTATGAATCTATGTTTACCGTTGGGCTTGAAGAATATGTTTGATAGAAACTGCCCTTCACAAGGGTTGCACCAGATAGCACCAATGCATAATAATTCGTCAATAAATCTTTCGAAATGTTGTTTTCTGATGTTGAGTGGATTCTTTTATTGGGGACAGTACTATACTGTATAACGCGAGCTGAAAAAGGTATTTTATATCCAGAAATCCATGATAGAACAGTCGGATCAGAAGTTAGTTCGGACCAGGTGTCATAAAAAGGTGTCATATTAGGGATGATGACTCAAAAATTATTTTTAGTCCGTCAGATAGATTCCAAAAAACATTGAACATGGTACTTTTATTTAGTCACATTAAAAAAAAATGAGGACGATATAGTGCTTAAAATATCGCATGACATCATGTCTTGGTACACTTTTTACATACAAATTACGTCACAAGCCCCCACTCCGGAACTTTGATGCGCTTTATCTTGATGATGTTTTATTGATTTGAAAAACAAAAAATACGTGCCCAATATTTTTTGATATTTTAACCGGCGGACTAAATAGAATTTGCTGTTTCGTACCCCGTCATCATCCCTATTGCTTAACCTGGTAACATCTAGCGACGATTGCGGAAACTCGCCCGTGTTGCGGGCTTTGTCTGCTGCCGACTTGGATAAGACCCGCGCAAGGTGTGAGCATCAAAATGAAGGGACCTAATCTGCAATGTATGTCATACATATATAAAAAAATCATTTAATTTTGATGTGATTTTGCAACGTTACTCGTATTGATCTTGTCTCACGTTAAAGTTTCTTCTCCCATTTCTTTAACTTTTTTGTGATATATTCGTAATCGTGTTTACTTTTTCGTTTCCCCATGACACTTTTTAAAACTTTAATAAAACTGATAATAATTATTGAAAATTATGCGCTCCGGCAGAGCACTAAACTGTGAATGAGCAATAGAACACGGTAGGTATCGAGCAAAGGAAACAGGTCTACCCTCACCTATTTTTTTTCAAAAATAACTAACTTTTTTTTTTAGTTTTAGGTATAGGGCTTTTTACTTTCAGTGCGCAAAGGCAACACTGTACGTGTTTCTACATTGTGTTTATGCTAATCTCGAGGACAAAGCTGAGTATAATGGGAATATAAACTAACTTCTACCGTACCGCAAAGAAATAAAAAAAGAAAAATATTTAAAGCTCTAAATATACTGATAATTTTGTAGTTCGACGCCATGGTGCTACCAGGCCAGCAGCTGTTGGCAGCGCATGCTGCCACACCTCTGGACCACGTGTTGAACTTGGACATCCACGCACCGCCCGCTTGCACCCGTATGACAGGAATCATGGCGTCACTTGGTAAATTTTAAAAGGAGATTATCATGTTGTAATAGGGAACCTTACTGCCAATTTCTCCCGCTAGGTGGCACACTGGATTAAGGAGAATTCGATAACGGCTTCTATCCCGTCTACGGTTTGGTGACTGTTTTTGAGATAGTTATGATTGTAATTTATTCATTTTTTATCTTGCACATCTACCACAATTATAGTCTTTTCAACCCAAAGGTTGAATTGTAGGAATTGTCTTGTTGCATATAATTCGCCTATGTACAGTAAGGGGTCTAAATTGCAGTCATATCTCTTTGTTTATACTCGTAGTCACCTGTACGGTTATGTGCATACAAGTGTGTGCGTGATGTTTCAACGCAAACAATAAGACATTATACAGTCTAAGCACGAGGTGAAGGGGCGTGGTCAACACCACACAAAGATAAAATATATACTTACTCATTTCACTTAGATATAACTACAAAAGTCCGTGTCGAGCCGGTTCAAAACTAAGTCTAAAATTCGTCATAGTAGCTATCGTAACTTGTGGCAGACTCTTCCACTTCATGCACGACTCTTCGAGACTTCCTTCTTCCTCAAACCTCGTTATCCAACGAATCACAGTGCTTCTCTAAAAAATAAAAAAACACTTATTATACATTTCAAGAAAGGCGATTTACTTGACACAAAAATATCATGCACCATATTAAAAAAAAAACATCACATTATTTTTATAATGTAACTTAAACATAATCCGGTTTCATCAAAAATTTTTGATTGTATTAAGCCTATTCTTATACATGGCAACAATGTTTGCACTAGTTTCTAAACATATAATTGCTTTCATTATGATATTCAAATAAACACCACTAATAAAATACCTCGAACGCTCGGATAAAGTTCACAAACCAACAACGTCGTACTAATTCTTCAAGCAATTCATATTCTTTCAGTATACCCACATCTTCGGTGATTTTACCGAATAAAATAAAAAGTTCTACCCTCATTCAAATGCAATGCTCAAGTTAACTAAACGCAAATCTGCCAAACAACTTTAGGTCATAATATAAATGCAGCGACGGACATAACATTATTAAAAGGATAGTAAAATTATTATGCTACGGTATTTAATATCTTTCTATCATTTATGAGATTACATTAAATTATTGTTGAGATTTAAATATTTATTAATATTTATGCTTTTTATTTAAATGAAGAAATAGATATTCATATTTATAAAATAAGTGTATTAAATTATAATAATAATAATTTGACTATTTATTAAGTTAACAATAATATTAAAAAAATGTATGAAATCTGTATAGAAAATAAATGTAGAAAAATTAAATAATGTTATTTTTATGTGTAACGGGATATCGTGATTTATCTAGCAGTGTTAACCGCTAAACCAGATGGACACTTATGTTTAACATTGAAATTAAACATCTCATTCTAATCAAACTCACTTAAGGTTACACTAGTCAACGGCACGAACTATTTTGTGCGCGGGGTTAAAACGCATTTTATATCAACCGACAACACGTGCGGAAGAGATAGATGCTGTGATGAGCAGTAGGAAGCTAGTTCGCGTATGAATACACACTTTTGCAAATTTGTAGCGAAATGGATAATGATTTAGGACGAAACCGAGCGCGCGAAATTTTATAAACAGACCCTTGGGTGTCTGGATATCATGAAAAAACGACTAAACGTATCTGTTCAAAATAAAAATATTTGAATCGTTGAACTAATAATCTAGCCCTGTATGGTGGCCGTTTTTCAATTTTCCGTCTTCTTATGGTATTTATTCGAGCTCAAAAATGCGTTAAAATTAAGTGTCGAAATGTGGAACTTTCGACGCTCATAACTTTCAAATATCTTTTTTTTTACTTTTTTGTTTCCATACAGGGCTAGATAGATGAGACAAATTGATATCACTTTTTATTTTGAACTTACATTGTCAAACAGTGGAATAACTACGTTTGTATGGAAGAATTTTCGACTAGTGTAACCTTAAAGGTTAATGATTATCTACCGCGCTCTCTAAGATTCTTTATGAATAGCAATATATGGGAGTAAGTGCGATCGATGTTGGCGACAAAACGTGAGGGTATTGTTTTTAAAATCTACCCACAAAGTTATAAAGTTTAGGCAAAGACCTTATACGTATTTCTTACTACTAGACTGTGTACCAAAAATTTTTGTTAAGCTAAAGGTAATCTATCATCATACCCATAGGTTATATCTATTTCCTTTTAAGCGGTAGCTAACCAAAAGCGGTCTTGGCGAGAGGATTGCCGCTGGTAGTGTGTCCTTGTCTGTTGTCTTGCCAGATCAACTAATCATTGGGTTTGGATGAAATGGTAGAAATTTTTATATTTTCTTTTTTATGTTATACCAAAACGAACGATTCATAGACTTTGAAACGTATTTAAATATTTCTACAGTACCTATAATTAATCAATTCATTGTATTTAAAAAATAATTAATTAATATCTGAGTAAGAGTAGTAATTTTAAATTAACTTAGATATAACTACATGTAATTATGCGTATTTGCTCCCATATGATTATAAAACCTATAATAAAAAATATGGGACCTTGAATAATTGTGGTTTGGAGATTGTTGTATCCAATTTACGAGACCTTATATTTAATCTAAGCGATCTGACTACTACGCACTCAGGAAGTTGACTGCCCCCCTCAAAATCAAAATAGTTTTTGTGCAGAATCACAAGTCAATTCTCAGTTTTTTCTTTAAATACCTTAACATTCTACATCAGAACATAGCAGGACTGATAAATAAATCCGATACTCTTACTGTAAAACTGGTGGCATTATCTGACAAAGGAACCATTGTAGATGTTATTTCATACAAATGGGTTATGAGGATTTATTGCACATTCCAAATTTTTGTCCAGCCGCTTTTTTTCTAGAAATACTAAGAGAGGAGGGGTGTGTAGTTTTGTTAGGGCAGGATTGCATTTTAAAGAAATATCCAACATAGCAAAACAATCAATTGCAGGGATTTTTGAATGTTGCGCTGTAGAGTTGTTATCTTATAAAATTATAATTATTTGTATACATAGAATTCCTAAACCTAATTATGAAGTCTTTTATGATAAATTAGATAATATTTTGACCAAAGTTTGTATATCATCAAATAAAAAAATCTTTGTATGTGGTGATTTTAATATTGATGTTTTGAAAAAAAACAAGACTACATTAGAATTTGAGTATTTTCTTATGAAGTACAATCTAAAACTAGCGCTTTATACTCCTACAAGGTTAAGTAGCAACACTTGTATTGACAACTTTGCGCACAACTACAGAAAAAACTGCAAAGCTGAAGTTAAAGATCTGGTCCTTTCAGATCATACGTCTCAAATACTTAAAGTACCTATTAACAAAACTTGTAAACTACAGTATTGGAAAACTAAAAAACAGGACATAAGCTTGAATAATTTAGAAACTTTTAAAACACATCTTAGCTCTCTATTATACAAGTTTTTGATTCTACGGACGCAAACAAAGCTTTTGACAATTTCATGGACGATTTCTCTCTTTTATATAAATTATGTTTTCCGGAAAAAATTATAACCATCAAAACAAATAAGGAAACTAAATGGATATCTCGAGGAATAAAAATAAGCAGTAAGAAACATAGACAGTTACTTTGGGAATATAGATTAAATTCTGACTTAGTGAAAAAAAAAGTTCTTAAAAACTATACAAAACTTTACAGAAAAATTATCAAGCTAACACAAAAAGCACAGAATAATCATTATATAAACAACGTCCATAATAAATCGAAAGCTACCTGGCAAGTAATAAATAATAGTCTGCCACAGGAGCCTATCATGTGCATTACTAGAGATAATTTGTCGTTTACACATCCCGCAGACATTGCGAACGAATTTAATAATTGTTTTATTGATGACATTGAAAATAATTTAAAAACTGACATCACGATTAATAATATTAATTTAAATAATCAGACATTAAATTCCTTGTTTATGCAACCTGTTACAATTGACGACATAATAAAAATAATTTCAACCCTAAAAAACACAAGTACTGTTGGATACGATGGCGTTTCTACTAAGGTCATAAAATTCACTAAAGACATAATAGCACCTCTATTAGTGCATATAATTAATTTGTGTATTACTGATGGCATATTTCCAGACAGATTAAAAAAAGTTATGATAAAAACTTTGTATAAAAGAGATGACAAAACAAATTTAAAAAACTATAGACCTATTGCAAAAATATCAAGTTTTTCAAAAAATATTGAGAAGTTCATCTATTAATTCCCTTTACGCATACTTCGAAAAATATAAATTATTTTGTAATGAATAAAAGGGATTTCGTAAGAATACTAGGTACAGTTAATATGGCACTCTTTGACCTATTAACTAACATCATGTCATCTGTAAATAAAAGAAATCCAGTATGTGCGATTTATACTGATATGACCAAGGCTTTTGACTATGTGGACCATGAGATTCTGTTACACAAGCTACATAGTTATGGTGTAAGACGGAACATCCTACTGCTGTTAGAATCGTACTTGAGAGATAGACTGCAATGCGTAGAAGTTTCTAGAATTGGTCCAAAGACTAAGTAAGAGACAATATATGTATCTAAACCAAGGAATATAAAATATGGTATTCCACAAGGTAGTGTACTTGGACCGCCACTTTTTTTAATATATATCAACGATCTACTGAAAGTAACAACAAATAAAATGGTTATTTTTGCGGATGACAGTACAGCTGTAATCAAGTGTACAAATAAAAATGATTACGAGAAAGACATAAATACTACTTTACAAAATATAATAAACTGGTTACATAATAATAATTTAGTAATAAACCTAAATAAGAAAAAATAATGCATTTTCATCAACGTAGTGAACACCCAAATGTTCATGTTGATTACGAAGGCTGTCATGTTGAGGAAGCAAATGAGGCAAACTTCTTAAGTATAGTGATCGACAGCAAACTTACTTGGAAACCTCATATTGAAGTGGTTTGCAAAAAACTTAGCAAATCTGCATATGCTCTGTTTCAACTATCAAAAAAGTTCAACAGTCAGGCTCTTCTAACAGCCTACCATGGACTAGTTACTTCTGTTCTGAGGTATGGTATTGTTTTCTGGGGGCAGTCTACCGATAAGGAACTGGTATTTAGAATGCAAAAGAGATGTATAAGGTCAATGTTAGGTCTAAAAACAACAGATAACTGTCTTTCCTATTTCAAATCTTTAAAAATTTTAACTTTTCCCTCCTTATTTATTTTGGAAACACCTTTGTTTGTAAAAAACAATCCAAAATTATTTTAAAAACCGTCGGAAGTCCGAAGAAATCCAATACGGACTCAATATCTAAACCAGGTGTGTCATGTAAAATGTAAAACTGCGCTAATGCAGAAAAGTTTTTTTGGTATTGCCCTGCGCATTTATAATAAAGTACCTAATATAATAAGAAATATGACTGTAATAAAATTTAAAAGGGTGCTAACCGAAATATTAATTGACAAATGTTATTACAAAGTTGACGACTTCCTTAATGACGAATCGTTGACAGTTTGACTTATTTTATTATTATTGTTATAGATGCTACCAAATATCCTAATTGACATATTTTGATCATATTTTGTTTTGACATCATTGTGATAATTTTTACTAGCATAACCAGTCCGACATTTATGCATAACATTTTATTCAACTAAACTTGACATGTATAATTTTTTATGATTTGACATTTATCTTTATTCGTATTGTATTTTTTTAATTTGACTTAATTTTAAAATTGAATAATATTTGTATGCCCACGCGATGGTAGAAAATGGAGGACTCTATTATGTAAAAAGCAAAATCTATGTATCAATTACCCATATTTGCAAAGAAATAAATGATTTATGAAAAATGCACAGAGAACGCTGCCCATTCTCTGGTTTGTCCCTTAGTCGCCTCTTACAACACCCACGGGAAAACATGGGATGGTGAAATTATTTACGCCCGACACCATACGGTAATTGATGTAGATTCCAAAAAATATACACACTATTTTTTTTTTCAATAAATTAGGTAGGTTTAGGTAGCGTATTTAGGTAGCATAAATATATCGGGATACTTACACTATCGTTTTTACAATCAATTTTCCCGTGTTCTGTTTGGTCATGGTCACCTCATTAGAAAGAGACACACTACCAACGGGCGCCCTCTGGCGCGGACCGGTTTTTGCGCCATAGTGCACAGTCTAGTAGTTAGAAGTATAAGGTCTTTGAGTTAATATCTACAGATGAGGATGGATTTGAAACACCATCACCCATATGTTTTGTGATTTTAATAAATTGTATGACGTTGTGGCCATGTCGCGTTCACATTGGTTCATTATGAAAAAGTTCGATGTACAGATGTATGTATGAGTGTAATGTGTATATAGAAGTCTTAAGTGGGACTGATTGGCTATGCTATAGTTTTGTGAAGTTATGACTGCACTTTAGACCGTGATAGTAACTTTTATGTGCGATAATGCTTACCTTCCGTCTAGGTGACGTTACATGAAGCATAAATAAATACATAAATTCAAGATCATCATCAACAGCCTTTTAATGTTCCCACTGTTGGGACACAGGCCTCCACCACGACCGTAATCCACGACGCGGGCCCAATGCGGGTTGGTGGATGTCATGTTTTAGAATTTTTGTTTCTAGGACATGCCGGTTTCCTTACGATGTTTTCTTTACACAAAGTAAAGCGCCTGTTTGGGTTTGAACCCACGACCTACAACTTATAAGTCGCGGCAGATACCACTAAGCCACCACTGCACGAGCGAATTGCAAATTCAAAATACTTGCCATAAATTAACTTTTTACTAAAAGCTTCGCGTTATATGTAAGCCTTTATTCGTCGCACGGTTGGCATAGTGGTTGAGCGCGATTGAATGCTGCGCTGCGTGTCGCAGGTTCGATTCCCGCACGGAATAAATATTTGTATGACGTACAGATAGTTGTACCGGCTCTGGGTGTTTGTGTTTGTGAGTTTATATGTTTGTAAACGCAACCACGATACAGGGTAAATTACTAGTGCACAGTTTAAAAAACTTAAAATAAAATTTATGAGGTTTTAATGAAATCATATTTCACCAACTGTTTCAAGTTTTGAGTTAGTTCAATTGCACCTTGAAAATTGCCACTAAGGCTGATGAAAGAAAATATTAAACTGTACCAAACTTCTAGGAAAATCGTGTTATGAGATTGACATACTGGAAAAGATGATAGAAGCCGGCATGAACACAGCAATGTTAAACATGAACTTTGGACCGCGCGACGAACATGTGGAAGCTATAAAATTGGCCCGAGCAGCTAGCCAGAACTTTAGCAAAAGGATGGGCAGGCTTTATCCATTGTCCATTGCCATGAGACTCTCCGGTAGAAAAATAAGGACCGGACAAATAGCCGAAGTGAGTTTTATTATTTCATAGCAAATGTTAGTTTGGACTTGCATCTAATTTAAAAAAAAATACGTTTGCAGCACCGTACACGACTATTAAAGAAGTGAAAGTTGTTAAATAAAGGATAGGAGAGATTTGTGTCAGAGCAGGGGGGTGACCATAAGCTCTTAGAGCGGTATCAATTTGAGATCGAATAAGGGACAAATTTATATGACTTGTATACATCTGTCACTTACTCTAGAACTAACTCATAGAATTGAGAGCAAAATTACAAGGAACACGTCACGTTTAGGCATGGTTAAATGAGGACGAAGAGATCGAGTAAGTGACAGATGTATACTCATATACATCTGTCCCTTATTCGATCTCAAATTGATACCGCTCTAAGAGCTTATGGTCACCCCCTAGTAATGAGTCTCACAGGTCTCGCAGAGAGGAAGACTTTCTTCGTCCTCATTTAACGATGCCTAAACGTGACGTGTTCCTTGTAACTATTATTTAATAAATAATAGTTTAAAAAACACGCTTTAATTTTCAATAAATTTAAATTAAGAACAGTTTGATAAACCAAATAAAATCTGGTATTGTAGTATAAAACCGTGGGGTGTTTTTAAGATATTTTCAAAATGACTTTACTTTTACCAATATCTGTCAATAAAATATTATAACAATTGACATCAAGCACCCCACGTTTTTTTACAATATTTTTTTTTGTTTGTCACACTTTTCTTAATTTTTTTTTTTTTGAAAATTAAAGCGTGTTATTTAGTTTTTTTAGTCCAATCTCTAATCCTGAAGATCCTGGTAAATGGATAATTAGACAAACTATTTAAATTATTGAATTGTCAAAATTTCAAATTAATCCGATGTTTTGAAGGGGGTGGAAATCACGTTCAAAGATTCCGTTACATCGATACATAGATACTCACTCATCACGAAATATCGAAAACCGCTTCACGTACTCGTATAAAGATGAAATTTGGCAGGGTGGTTCCTCAAGTGACGTAAGTGCGCACTAAGAATGGATTTTTGGAAATTCGTTCCCAAGCGGGTAAAACGGGGGATGAAAGTTTTTATGGAATTTCTATAGTTTGTAATTGGGACACCTAAATATTTAGATTTATACTCTTGGTTGATAAAAATAATTTATGTATTTATTGGTTTTGAAAATTCCACCCCTAAAAGGGTAAAAAAGGGTTGTAAGTTTGTATGAAATGTTTACAGACTGAAAATTGGACACGTGAAATTTTACATTTACGCTCTAGATTGATAAAAAAAAACATGTATGTCGCAAATAGGAAGGCTATCTTGGATAAACACTCGATCTTGTGGGCTTTCGTAGGTATGCATGCACAAAGCAGGTACTTATGCCTTTTTGGAGATAGTCCTTGTTCCAATCTTATCAAAGCAGCGAATTCGGCCACCTATCGTCTCGCTTCTCTCAACAAAACACACTTTCCAGTTTATACACGCCACTTTAGGCCACCTCTACTATTTGCCTCACAATTCTTATTCAAACTTTCAATTTCGCAAACGCGCGCCCGCGCGTTCCTTTCTTCTCTAACTTCACGACAAAACATGGCGGTTGAAACTCGCCCAGGGTGTCTTGAATAGACACCCCTGCTTTTTATAGGCTCAAGAACTCATCCGGCAAATTACCGCTTATAACATCCAATCCAAATCGAGTATTTTGACATAAGCAAAATAAAGTGTTGTCAATCGAATAAAATCGAACTGAGATTGAATCGTAGGCTAAATGTTGCCAATTAAACAAAACTGAATTAATAAGTTTACAAGCGATATTTCTTTGTTCCTGATTATTAATCATATCCCTTCGACTATATATACCTTCCTCCTACACGGCCAACCTGACAGACAAACGGCCCCACGTTTGAGCGACGAGAGAAATCGTTACTCAATTTTAATTAAAAAAACAGACAGAGAGACAGAACAACAATAAAAAAATAAGTAATAGGTAAAGTTCGGCCGCTCCTGACCAAATAAAAAAAATAACGTGGTCGTGACATCTTCCTTCTACGTGAAACCTTCAATCAACACCCTATATTACCAGCTTATAACAAAAATCAAGTACTTCTTTTACTCATGAAAACGGAATTCTCATAGCTTTCACACTGTTCATTTGTTTTCTCCATGTAAATCTAGGTCTCCACACCGTACACCGTACACAACCATCTTCGTACTATTGAAACAGCCACCTCACCGTTTAGACAACCATATTACCACATTCTAAACGGTTACCGAAGCACCAGAGGTACCAGGTTCCCAACAGACGTACATTCGGTCTCGAAGCACTAAGTGTGCCAGAAACCACCCAAACGCCCAACACAACATACCATGCCACATACACCAAACAACAGGTCACCGAGGCCCCAGAGGGACCAGGCTTCCCCAGACACACAACAGGTCACCGAAGCCCCAGAGGGACTAGGCTCCCCCCAGACAACAGGTCACCGAAGCCCCAGAGGGACCAGGCTCCCCCAGACAACCGGTCCTCTCAAAGCAACAAGACTGCCAGATACCCATACCACATACACTAAACAACAGGTCACCGAGGCCCCAGAGGGACCAGGCTCCCCCAGACACACAACAGGTCACCGAAGCCCCAGAGGGACTAGGCTCCCCCCACACATATCCAGCAATGTTTCTTGGTCAGATAGCAAATAACACAAAATTACGTTAGGTATGTTCACAATGACCAGCACAGAACATTCAACAAGTTAGTACACCACAACCATTACTGACAGTATACTTTAAATTCCACATTTATTATTCAAGTTAGGTAGGTACTAGACTTCCTACATGACACCACACAATCACACAATTCACAAATTCACACCATTATTTTAAAGAAATGTTACAATTATTAAAACTTTTGAACAATGTTCAAGGTTACCGAGGCCAAGTATCGTTGAACAACACAGAACAAGAAAACTATTCCTAGTTTCCTCCAAAAAAATGACTCCTGTACCAAGTAAATCAAATAAAACCCAAGTGTCCACAATCCAAAATAACTTAGTAAATACATTCGCTACACAGAATGCACTTTCAACTTAATCGCCGAATCAACTCTTGACTCCGTCATCTCTCTGACCCACGAAACTGAGAAACTGTTCTATGTAAAATAAAATGTTGCCAATTGAACATCTATCTCATCTTCAGCCACGACTTCAACAGTTATTGGCCCTCGAGCATCTCATAATACCTGAATACGTCTTCTAGACACCATCTAAATGTCTAGTTGCACTTTTCATTCGCCGTAGTCAATTTAAATCATTATTTTTTGTAGGTATCGTTAGAATGACATGTTATTATTTGGTTAGTTCTCTACAATGCGATATATAACAACTACAGACATTAACTTTACCTTTATTCAACCGTTGGTAGCAACAAAACTAAACGCCAACTCTCTAGGCTATAGTCACGTTAATCCTCGTGATATTTTCGGGTTGTATGATTGCAAATCGAGTCGAAAAACAAACTATTTCACTAAACTTAAACACCGGTTTGAAAATAATCTTGATCACAATATAACTCTTAACTGAAAGTTATCGCAAGTCTTTAGAACAAAGCAAAAGTTTAATCCTCACATTGACTCACACCTTGTATCGATTTATTCATAATCTAGTCTATAACTAGTAACTTATAAGTTAAAAATCATATCACAAGTTATTTGTTTTGTTTCGTCAAACTTTTTTCAATGTTGACACTTAATGTCACTCTCTGATAGAGATGGGCAAGGGATGGCGATCTGTTATCGATTAATCAACGAATCGATTTAAAGCACAAAAAAAATATAAACAATTTTCCAACCGATATTTAGTACTGAATCGATTCAGCGAATCGATATTTCACGCTACAAAATCGAGATTAGATTTTGCTGTCATGATATGAACCAAAATATTATTTAAGAATAATTTATTGTATTACACAAACTTAAGTGATTTCAACGTAAACAAATATCTTTCCCTTATACCTGATACTTTAATTTAGTTGTGAAAACAACCCTGATCCGCCAAAGATGTTTAAAGATCGGCTATTATTACGATTTTTCTTTTTGCGTTCCGTAACTGTATTCACACTTGCATTAAAAAATACCAACGCGAATAGTTAGAATGTAAGTTAATTTCAAAGAAAAGCATATTCACAAATTCCCTTGGTGATCAAATCAACAACAACCTCAGTGGTAGTAATACTTACGGGAAATCTGAAGTGACACCTATTGATAACAAAAAAATAATGCATGGCTGAAATTGCTAGTGTTCAAACATGTGAAAAAAAAACGGATTGCTAATATCTTCACTTCTCGATTTTCAGCAAACTAACAACCTATTTAATAATCTGTTTGTACGCTTGTGACAGCACTAGTGGTCACAAAACCGTATATTGTTCTAACATCATGCAACATAACATAGTGAAATTTGATTTCTTTGCGTTTTGTACTCACGTTTCAATGCTCCGGGTACATTATAAAGATAATATTGCGAAAATCGTTTCGTTGTTTGTTTTGTTGGTGAACATAACGATTAAAATACTTGTAGCAAAATATTTCAAAGCTCGAACACAACATAGATTTAAATAGATGGCGTGACATGCACCAACTTCTCATTCTGTTTATGTAAAAATAATATGTTCGTTTTTAAATTGATCATCATAAAAAAAAATTCATGCACCTATTCAATAAGTTCCTCCAAGCAGCATATTATGGCAAAATGGGGTCCCGAAACTAATTTCTATGATTATTGAAAGAAACACAGTATCAATACCATTACATAGATGGCGCTGTTTGAATTTTCTACTCTTTTCATGTAACTTACCTTACACATTTCCATGAAATAAAATAATGCAATAGTTATAAATTGCAATGAAAACAACAATTAATTATAAAACTTAGGTACTTCCAAACCACATTAGATCCCAATGGGTCGAAGTGTCCCGAGTTATTTCTCGGCCCCTCCATAAGATAAGATAGGTACTTCCAAACCCAATACATACTTCGGCTGCCACAAATGTATGCCGATGCACAGATAGTTGAATGCAGATCAAAGTCACATACCTTTAAGCCTGTACTCACGGGAAGGTCAGGCAGCAGCGCTTAGTACACCAGGCACAAAAGCAAAATTTTGTCACTGACCATGGACTTGTCCAGACTCCTAGCTGCTTTCAGAAAATATCAAATTGATTGATCACCGCAGCGGCATGTATAACACCGCAAAATTTCCTTATTCATAGCACTGTAGGTTGCAGTTTGTGTGTTGCCTCTTGAATTGGAACCCGAGCTCCGCACTTGTTTCACCACACGCAGCTGGTCACAACAGGTCTTGTGGTATCCACAGCCATGTTTAAGGGCTCAGACGTCCCTGTTATCTGTTGCATGTTGTGCGAACGGCTGAAAAATTCATGTCTATGAATAAGTGTTCCACAAGCATAATCATAATGATGTTTTGCTAAATCAAGCTGTAGCTTAGGATGTTTGCTATCTTGCATTGTATTTGCACAAGTCGTCTTAATCTCTTGCGAACTCCGCTGACGGTATGAAACTGACTGAGTTTCATTTAGCATCATAACGAAAATAGAATTTTATTTTAAATTTTAGCCACTTTACACCAAGAAAAACTAACAATATTGCGGCTAAACTTCATAAGACATTAGGTAGGTACTTATTATTATCAGAATACTTAAGTTTATACTTCCCTGAACATCACCACCACAGTTGCGTTTCCTCAGTATCTAGTCAGGATTGGGCATCGATGTCATCATCAACATTATCTGCAGCCCGACTTCGCACATTGTCTAGTATAGGCCACACTATACGGTTGAATTCGGGCAACATGAATTCCTGTCGCCAGTAGCCGACGAGTTGCGAAACGTCTCTATAAGTAGGTAGCTCTAGCTACTTCCATGCCATTTTCTTGCGCACCAAAGAGAGCGCGCCAGCCATTACTCGTCTCATTTGGTCCATTCTCCATTATCGCTTTGTGCTTGCACTGATCCCGGACTTCTGATGTCGCAAATAGGAAGGCTATCTTGGATAAACACTCGATCTTGTGGGCTTTCGTAGGTATGCATGCACAAAGCAGGTACTTATGCCTTTTTGGAGATAGTCCTTGTTCCAATCTTATCAAAGCAGCGAATTCGGCCACCTATCGTCTCGCTTCTCTCAACAAAACACACTTTCCAGTTTATACACGCCACTTTAGGCCACCTCTCCACTATTTTCCTCACAATTCTTATTCAAACTTTCAATTACGCAAACGCGCGCCCGCGCGTTCCTTTCTTCTCTAACTTCACGACAAAACATGGCGGTTGAAACTCGCTCAGGGTGTCTTGAATAGACACCCCTGCTTTTTATTGGCTCAAGAACTCATCCGGCAAATTACCGCTTATAACATCCAATCCAAATCGAGTATTTTGACATAAGCAAAATAAAGTGTTGTCAATCGAATAAAATCGAACTGAGATTGAATCGTAGGCTAAATGTTGCCAATTAAACAAAACTGAATTAATAAGTTTACAAGCGATATTTCTTTGTTCCTGATTATTAATCATATCCCTTCGACTATATATATCTTCCTCCTACATGTATTTATTGTTATTTGGAAATTCCACCCGTAAGGGGGTAAAAGGTGGTTGAAAGTTTGTATAAAATTTCTACAGTTTGTAAATTGGACACGTGAAATTTTAGATTTACGCTCTATTACGCGCGGTTGATAAAATGAATTCATTTATTTATTGGTTTTTGGAAATTCTACCCCTAAATAGGGGTTGAAACTTTATGTGAAATTTCTACGCTTTTAAGGTGTGACACGTGTAATTAAAGATTCAAGAATTCATGTATTTAAATAGTTTCATGATTTTTCTTTGCTGTAATTACAGACTTTCGGGACTGAGGTAGAACTAAAAACTGGTGAAGTTGTAAGATTGACAACAGACGAAACATACAGGGACCGATGTTCCACATACACTGTTTACGTAGATTTCTTGTATTTTGCTGAACAAGTAAACAAAAATGATTACATTTTATTGGACAATGAGACCATCATGTTGAAGGTAGAAATGATTTCAACAACAACATTAACGTGCAAAATTGAAAGAGGAGGATTTCTGGGATCCTACAGAGATGTGGTTGTCCCTAACGTAGTATTGAACATGCCAAACTATACTGAGAAAGACAGACTCGATATTGAAATGGGGATTCATGAGCAGGTATAGGCAATCATTCATTCTTGTGTAAGCTCCTAATATAAGCTCAGGGGGGTGACCATAAGCTCTTAGAGCGGTATCAATTTGAGATCGAGTAAGTGACAGATGTATACACGTCAGATACATCTGTCCCTTAATCGATCTCAAATTAATACCGCTCTAAGAGCTCATGGTCACCCCCCTGATTAGCTCCTAATGTTATCATTTAAAAGAACGCATACACGCTGTTTTTTTACAGGTTGATATTATGATTGCACCATTTGTAGACTCTGCCGATTGTGTGTTCGAATTAAAAAACTTATTAGGAGAAAAGGGTAAAAAAATTGCTATAATGTCGAATATACAAACGATCGAAGGTTTTCGGAATTATGACTCGATTTTGCAAGTATGTCGTATTTTTTTATTATATTATATTATTATATTTTACTTCAGCCAGCATTAGCCCATCCTGCAAAAGCTGAATTTTTAAGCTGTCCTTGATTTCCATATTATTGGCAAACCTGTTTTAACCAGCTAGCTTTAGCTATGATAAATCATGTTTATTTTCGATTACTGCAACCAAACTCTTATGTTTTCAGGAAACAAATGCTATAATGATAACAAGACAAGAACTGGGATCGGATATTACACCGAAAAAACTAATTTTAGCACAAAAAAATATGATAGCTAGAGCTAATACCGTAAGTAGCTTGCAAATAATTCAAAGTGCAAAGTCTGATTTAATTTTGGAACGGAGTTCCTTCTCGCACGTTACAGTTCTGATTTGTTTGCGAGCTGAGGGTAGGCCAAAAAAACGTAACAATGAAAAAATCGACTCCAAAAACCGACACCTTTATGCAGTGATTTTTGAGGCACTTCCCGATCACCTAGGAAATGACAACTTTTTCAATTGATTCCGCTTGCCGTCAATATTGAGAATAATATGCAAAAATATTTATTATTTTAACTATACTACTACTATATTTTTTTTTATTTTTTTATTATTTTACCTTTTTTATTCATATAAATAAATACAAATAATCATTTTTGCGTGATAAATTGTGCCAAGAGCCGCACAAAAGGGAAACTCCGAGGAGAGAGCTGGAGGCGCACGAAGAAAACCGAAGACGTACGAGCGCGCGCTGACTAGACACATACAGTACCTACGCTAGCAGTCGCTATTGTGTGTTTACACTGAGCATCAGCTGTGTTGTTGTTATTTCAGTTTCGTCATATTTTACGAAACTGAAAGACGGTAAATATAATTATTCGAACTCCGTTCCAACTTGGTGTCCATAAGACACCTCTCTCTTTTTTTTAAACATACACTTCCCGATGTTGGCACGTTGCTCGCAGAACGGACGATCGATGAGCCGAAAAGTTCTGGATTGGCGACCGCGAAAACGCAGCGTTGTAAGGCCTGCTACCAGGAAGACCGATGATCTGGTTAAGGCTGCGGCAATACGCGGTGTTGCGAGACGCACAGGTCCGGTCGATGTGGCGACAATACAACAGTGTTACATTTTCAATATTATCCCGATCCTAGTATCGCAATATCGAAAGTACCTACATATTGAAATTGGGCTATTACATTGTCAATATCAACATCATTAACAGTATCGTATTGAATTTAATATAATGAAGTCGTGTGGACTTCACTCTTGTAAATCTGTACTTAATATTAGGGGTGAAAGTATGAAATTACCGATTTGTACTAAAAAGTTGAAATAAGTTTTTAAGAAAACTTTTTATCACGTAGAAAATTGTCCAAATCATGGTACTCCGTTGGAGCAAGGTCTGGCGAATACGGAGGGTGACGAATGGTTTCTAATTGCAGTTCCTGTAGAGGTAAAACGGTTTCTCGTGCTGTATGAGGTCTCGCGTTATCATGGAGCAATAATGGTGAAGATCGATTCATGAGTCGGGGCTGTTTCACTGCTAGTTTTGCTATCATTGTTCGGAGTTCGACATATACCGTTATTGCTTGACCAGATCGGAGAAAGCTATAGTGAATAACACCATGCTGAGACCAACAAACAGTTACCATCATCATCATCTGCCTAGCCTTTTCCCAACTATATTGGGGTCGGCTTCCAGTCGAGATTTAATTCTTGATATTTGACCTGGGGTCAGCCATTGCATTTTTCGCTTACGGTTATGGTAAAGAATCCACTTTTCATCACATGTCACAATTCGATCCAATATTCCTTCATTTCTGTATTGATTCAACAAGGCAACACAAGTTTCAACACGCGTTTGTTTTTGCAGATCAGTCAAATCATGAGGCACCCATTTTTCATATTTTTTTATTTTATTGATTTGACGCAAATGAGTCAATATTGTTGGTAAGGTAACGTTAAACCATGCCGCTAATTCCTGGGTAGTTTGGCTCGGATTGGCTTCCACCATCTCTTTCAATTAATTGTTATTCACCTGTTTGGGTGGTCTTCCACGTGGTTCGTTTTTCAAATCAAAGTTTCCATCACCAAAATCGCACGATGCGTTCATTAGCAGTCCCCTCTCCTTCCGCAACATTGATATTGCGAGCTGTTTCTGCGCCTTAGTTCCGCGTCCAAACTTGTATTAAAAAATCACTCGAATTTTCGAAGTATCCATCTTTCTTGTCTAAGCTGAATAAAAGAAACAACTGAAAGTCGATAATCGAATGTTGCACATTTTTAAAAGAAGAACTTCATAGGTACCATGTGAAAAAAAAAACACTCAAAAATCTCAAACCATGAAGGGTCTATGTCAATCCGAAGTACCTATTACAATAAAACAGCAATTTCATACTTTAACCGCTTTAACCCCTATTATTATAAATGCGAAAGTAACTTTGTCTGTCTGTCTGTATGTTACGTTTATGCCCGGTTTCTCGAAACTCGATTATCGGGATGTTAACTTAATCGGCGAATAATCGCCGGTTAACTGTTGTAATTGGTTAAATGAATTTTCAAATGCCAATCACAGCAGATAACGCGTGCTTAATATTTTTCACTTTAATTTAGCTTTGAGAAACCCGGTGTTAAACCACTGAACTGATTTAGATGAAATTTGGTATGGAGATAGTTTGAGTCCCTGGGATGGACTAGGATATCTCAGTTTTTATCCCGGAAATCATCCTAAAGGGTTGGTTGTTGCTTTATGTATGTAGTCGTATCGTACAAGCGTGTTTCTATCTTAGGTTCCACACTCGGTGAATCAAAGTAAGGCGGCCCACACAGTATTATAGATCGATAAAAAAGGCTATTCAAAGTACTAATGCTAAAACGAAGCAGTGGGAAAAGGCTAGTTTATATATACATGTCGGGTTCAGTCAATAGTACGGACGTCAAGTCAAATCACAAGCTCACCCCTGGCGGCAATAAAGAGCAACTACGCATTGGCACTTGCGTTTTGGAGAATATGGCAGTGGAGTACTGATCACCTTAGAAATAAGACGTCGTTCAGAGTCGATCCGTAATATTAGTAAGCAAGATTGTAACTGTGAGTTGTGACTATTTTAATAAACCCAGTGTATCGAATAATTTATGTGATTTCATTTTCACGATTCTACCCAACGACCTGCCCACACACGATGTCTTAACGGAAATACATCCTAATTTCCCAATGGTTTGCATCTATCGGCCAGCCTTGATGCGACATATATATATATAAATATTGTGTTCAAAAATGTATGTGCAATGGTATTCAAAAATTAACTCTGAATTCTATGGAGTTGTTTAATATAATATTTAAAACATAAACACGAAGAAAATTAAAAAAAGCAACCGTTTCAAGGATGGAATGATTTGCATCACGCGTAAATGATTGAATTTGCGCTCCATACCGCAGCAGTCAGCTGGCTCGGGCATTTAGCCGTTCACACGGTCAACGACCCGCGCTACAGAGCGCTCACGTATAAGGCACCGGGATTATTATTTTCAGCCTATTCTGTCCCACTGCAGGGCAAAGGCCTCCATTTCTTCCTACCAATCATCCCGGTTTAGGGCAATTGCGGAACAATCCTGTAGATAGGCATCAAGTTCATCCGGCCATCTTCAACGGTCTGCCGCGGTGTCGCCGGACATATTTCCGGGACCCACATTGTGGTTTATTTAGCTCATGAACCGTTCGACATGCGGCAGACGTGTCCATCCCAGTCCCATTTTAACAGCATTTTGGGTGAGCGGGGGGTCTACCGAAGTTACGGGCCCGTCCGAAAGTACTCGGGAACTTAGGAGTGAACCCTACTCCGTAATGAATAAATTTTTCGGACGGGTAAAACACATAGACAGTAGGTACAACTGTCAAATTACTATTCGGTCAAAATAACTGTGCACTTCGTATGTCAAGCGAACCCACTCTCGCATACCCGCGTGACGCCTCGCGTTCGCTTCGAGCGCCAAGCCAAGGGCGAGAGAGAACGGAATAGTGACATTGACAGCTTCATATGTTGTCTCCACAGTTATTATGACCGTGCAGTACGCATGAAATTATCTTAAGCGACGATTTCGACGATTGTACAATCGAGAAGCTTTTAACCTTGGCTTCACCGTATATTATTATCTTAATTATTTTGATTGGTATTTAAATTATTATTATTTTTCGTATTCCACAAAGACTACCAGTCTCTCCCTCTGTTTCAAATACAAGACAACCCATGCAAGTATTTTTTTGCTCGGTATCATCAACAACAGAACGTTATTCGTCATCGCCATCGTCACTATAGATAGGTATAACGTCACAATAGCAGTATTGTGACAGTATTGTGATATTACTGATAGTTTAAACCGTATTGCAGAATACGGCCTATTAAACTATCAGTAATATCACAATATCGTGATAATATTGAAATTGTAACATACTCCAGTGGAAGTCTTTCGGCTAATGATGATGAAACCTGGGTTGATGATTTTCCAGATAATTAGAATCTTTGTTTAAGATATTTCGTACTATATTTTGTATATTTTACCAGTTTATCATCTTAATTATTTTTTTCCAACCTTGCAGGTTAATGTTCCAATCTGTGTGCATGGTATTCTAAGCAGCATGATATTTAAAAAGATTCCTCTAAGAGCTGAACTTCTTGATGTTGCCAACTGTGTTCTGGACGGTGCGGACACCTTGGTAACCGGTGCTGAAACAGCAATAGGCTTGTACCCCGTGGAAATCGTTTCAACATTGAGTGCCGCTATGAAAGAGGCTGAGGCCTGTGTCTGGACCAAGCAAGTTTTTTATGATTTTGTTGACAAGGTAAATACCTCGTTATAAACTTTACAATAGAATTCATATTATGTTAAACTGAATCTTTCTGAGCGATTTTGATGTAGGTATTTTTTAAAGTTATATGTCATGCTATTCTACTCTGACTATTTCACTTCTGACCATTTCACTCTCTCATTTTACACATATGACCATTTCACTCTCTTTAGCTAACCGACTTCCCAAAAAGGAGGAGTTTCTCAATTATTTTTTTTTGTAATCTAGGCTCGCGCTTGACCACTATCTCACCTGATGGTAAGCGATGATGAGGTCGACGGTGAAGCACGCTTGCCTAGAAGTAACCTATTCACTCTTGACTTAAAGACCCCGAGGTTGTAGCTATCGGGAAATAAAGTCTCCGGCAGGTAATGCCACTCCTTAGCTGTACGCATAATGAAAGTATTTCCAAAACGTTTAGTGCGTATGGGTGGGATGTCCACCATGTACCGATGGCGCATAGCCGTACGTCTTGTAATCCGATGATGAAACGGGCTAGGCGGAATTAGATCATTCAATTCCAATGCACACTCCCCGAAATGCAACCGATAAAATACCGACAAGCTGGCAACTCGACGACGATGTTCAAGGCTTTGGAGCTTTGACTCGACCAATGCCTCATTGCCGATGAGCCTCTTGGCCCGTTTTTCGATCGACTCTAGTGCATCAAGCTGGTATTTGGCCGATCCGTCCCAGAGATGAGAACAGTATTCCATGCAAGATCGAACTTGCGCTTGATACAACTTAAGCAGCTGCTCTGGCGTGAAGTACCGTCTCACCTTCGCAAGGATCCCCAACTTTTTGGCTGCCAGTTGAGCCTTTGCCTCAATGTATGGGCCAAAATTGAGTGTCGATGTCAACGTTACGCCAAGAAGCACAAGATGGTCCGTTATCGGTACGGTTACACCTCGGAAAGATGGAGCCGGGTGAAATTAGCTCTTTTTCGCGTAGAAGAGACACGCCTGTGTTTTTGCGGCATTGAACTTGACCAGATTGGCATCGCCCCATTCGGAGACTGCCTCCAAGGACAAGCTCAAGCACTCCACCATGGCCTCACGGAGAGACCGGACCTGAGCCCCAGTGGCCCGTGCGTTGGACAAGTATCTCTCAGCAACAGTGCTGTCATCTGCATACCCAAAGGTGCCGGGTTTTAGCAGTTCATTTATATGCAGCAAGAACAATGTCGCGGACAGTACCGACCCCTAAGGGACCCCGGCATTAATATCCAATAGGTCCGAAGAGCAGTCATCGATAACTACTCGAATGGACCGACCCCTCAGGAAGTCTGCAATCCAGTCACACAGACCACCGGGCAGACCGAATGAAGGAAGCTTACCAATAAGGCTTTCGTGCCAGACCCTATCAAAAGCCTTCGAGATGTCGAGGGAGACGGCAAGCGCTTCCCCATGTCTCTCGATGGCCTCACTCCAGATGTGAATGGCATACGCTAGAAGATCCCCAGTGGACCGATTTCGGCGGAAGCCGTATTGGCGGTCGCTAAGGATGTCGTTGCCTTCTAGGTATGCCAGGAGCTTACTATTAAGTACGCGTTCGACGTTACAGAGATGGGTCTGTAGTTGACCGGGTCAGCACGACTGCCCTTCTTGGGCACGGGCTGTACGTTGGCTTGCTTCCAAGCATTCGGCACTTTTCCAGTCTGATAAGAAAGGCGAAACAGGCGTCCCTCATCCATCAGGAGAAAATCATTCATCATACATCAGCCGAAAGACGTCCACTGCTGGACATAAGCCTTCCACAAGCGTCACCACATTGACCGGTCCCGTGCGTCCCGCATCCAGCGGATCCCCGCAACCTTCACCAGGTCATCGGTCCACGTGGTGGGAGGCCTTCCAACGCAACGTCTTCCGGTTCGCGGTCGCCACTCCAGAACTTTACTGCCCCATCGGCCATCCGTTCTGCGAGTAATGTGCCCTGCCCACTGCCATTTAAGTTTGGCAATTTTTCGGGCTATGCCGGTAACCCTGGTTCACTTGCGGATCTCTACATTTCTGATTCGATGGCGCAAAAATGAAATAGCAGGGATGGATAAAGGAGCATGGCCCTCTCCATTACCCTTTGGGTGAATGTAAGCTTTCTGATGAGGCCCATTGTGAGCGACAACGTCTCAGAGCCATATGTCATAACTGGCAACACACACTGGTCATAAACTTTCGTCTTGAGACAGTGTGGTAAGTTGGCCGAGAAGATTCCGCGCAACTTCCCGAACGCTGCCCAGCCGAGTCGGATTCGACGGTTGACCTCTTTCTCTACACGGTATACCTTTTTTTTTTTTTTTTTTTTTCGGGGTGGAAAATCCTCATTGGATGTCCTCCGCCCTGGGGAGGGCGGAGGGGTCTGTCAGATTCGTACTGACTAAAAACCACCCCGGTGTTCCATTTCACACCTACGCTGGGGGTCGCGGGAACAACGATACTTCCGCAACCCCCAGCTAGTGCCGGCCCGCCACTGCGGGCCTCGATCTCGGGTTGGGGGGGAGTGAGGTGTTTGCACCCCCCGCAACGTCTAAGAGGGGCGCGCGTGGAACACTACGCGCCACCACCTCGGGTCCAGATGTGTGGGGGGCGACGGACTAGTCCGTCGCCCTAGGATCCATTTAGGGGGGCCGGAAGAGGGCGTTGTCTGCCCTCCGCCGACGCCCAGCGCGTCTGCTGCGGATCGGGTTAGCGGATGAAATCTCCCTCTCCCTCTCCGCAGCCTCCTTCTGCGAGACGACTGTTTCGCAGAAGGATACCACCGCGTCCCAGGACTCCTCGCTGCCGACCATAGACTCGACTACGGCCGGAAGCGACAGGTCACTGCCCACTTCAGAGATGAGGGCACGGCGTGGCTCCTCCCAAGCGGCACACTCTGCCAGCGTATGCCGCGCCGTGTCCTCCCGGCAGTCGACGCAGTGGTGACACCGGGCGTCCGGCTCCCTGTTTATGCGACACAGGTACTTCCCGAAGCAACCATGCCCCGAGAGCACCTGCGTCACCCGAAACGACAGGGAGCCGTGCCTCCTCCCGAGCCAGCGCTCGAGCACTGGCCGGACCGCCTCGATGGTATTGAGGCCGGCGTTAGGGCGTGAAAGCCTGTCCCGCCATTCCGCCACCAGGACCTCGCGAAGCTGGGACTGACGCAACTCCATATGTCGCTGCATCAGCCCTTCGCCCCGCGCCCGCGCCACTCGCGCCACCGATACAGTGACGCGAGTACCTTCGCCTCCAGGTCCCAGGGCGGGGATCCGGCCAGTACACAAGCCGCCTCGTAGGAGATCGTGCGATACCCCCTGATGACTCTGACGGCCATCGCTCTCTGCGGCTTCCGCAAAACAGCGATGCTGCCGGCCGTCAGGTCATTCGCCCAGATCGGGGCCCCATACAGGGCCATCGATCGCACGATCCCCACGTAGAGCCGCCTACAGGCGGCGCTTGGGCCCCCCAGATTGAGAAGCAGCGTTGACAGCGCCCCAGCCACGCCCAACAACTTGGGCGCCAGCCGCCGGAAGTGGGGGCCGAAATCCCATCGGCTGTCGAGCACCAATCCTAGGTACTTCATGGTAGACTCGACAGCGATTCGAGCCCCCCCGACGACGATGTGGGAATCGGGCGGTGGCGCCCGCCAGGGGCCATGAAAGACCATGGCCTCCGACTTGTTGAGGGCCACCTCCAAGCCAAGGCGCCGTATGCGGCTCACCACCTGTGAGACCGCAGCCGTCGCCAGCAACGCTGCCTCCATGTACGAACTCCCCCGGGCGGTGACCAGTGTATCGTCCGCGTAACACGTCAGGTCTACGCCCGGTTGGAGTTCGCCCCTCAGCACCCAGTCGTAGCCGATGTTCCACAGGGGCGGGCCCAAGACCGAGCCCTGTGGAACACCGCACGACATGCGGTGCTGGTTTCCGACGCCATCACGTCCCACGTAGGTGACACACCTTTCCGCCAAGTAAGCCCCGACGATGCGGCGGAGGTAGGGAGGCACTCGGTGATACCGAAGTGCCTCCCGAACACAACTCCAGGGCAGGGTGTTGAAATGTCCAAAGACACCGCCAACATCACCCCACCACGGGACACAGCTTCCTCCGCCAGGACTCTCACCTGCGATATTGCGTGGATGGTGGAGCGCCCATGCCGAAAGCCGAACTGGCTTTCGTCCAGGTCCGGCCCCTCTCTGTACAAGTGGCTGACGAGGCGGGCAGCGATTATCCGCTCGAACAGCTTACCCACCTCGTCAAGCAGCACTATGGGCCGGTACGCGGACGGCGAGTCCGCAGGGCGCCCCGCCTTCCTGAGCAGGACCAGACGACCAGTTTTCCATAAAGTGGGAAACTGGCCCCGCTCAAGGCACGCTGTGAAGAGTCCTCTCAGCCAGGGCTCTAGCTCCTTCAGAGCGAGGGCTAATACGTGACCGTGGATCCCGTCGGGCCCCGGAGCCACGTTTTTGGCCCGGAGCCACATCACGGCCGCCCCCTCTACACGGAATACCTAGCTTAAGCCATTTTTATATAAAACAATGTAATGCATTTATAAAGAAATATAAGATCTCAGTCGAAAGAAGTCTATTTAGCTTTAAGTATTTCAACGCATCGTCTGAAGACTGCAGGATCATGCCGTCATGGGCTTGAAAGTAGGATCAGAGAGCTATTTGTTTCTATCTATACGGCGGGTCTTGAAGAACTTAGACCCGACCGTATGGACAGCTTCCACGAAACCATCGCTGTATTCGTCCACGGAGCTCCCTAGGCACTCGAAACGATTTTGGAGTTAGTGCTGAAAGCTCTCGCGGTTTTGGATCTGGATCTGTGCTGGACGGAGCGTAGACTTCATCAGTCAAGACCTTTCAAGCTTAAAATTAATGTTCAATGTAACTCTGACCATGCGGTGATCGAGCCCGGTTTTCACCGATTTGATCCCAGAGACAACATTGATCATTTGCTTCCTGGTTGACATGATGAAGTCCATCTCGTTTTTAGTTGCACCATCGGGGCTTTGCCAGATCCACATCCTGTGCTCACGCTTTCTGAAGAAGGAGTTCATCATGTAGATGCCCTCCTTCTCCATAAAACTGGTCAGTAAGTGACCCCTGTGGCGGTGGTTCCGACGTCCAACTCCAAATTGCCTCATTTGCAACTCATCCTCGTCCCGTTTGCCCAGTTTCGCGTTGAAGTCCCCCATGACAACAGTGAAGTGAGTTTTGAAACCATGGTCTCTACCCCGTCGTCGTGGTGGGCTGAGGTCGGGGCGTAGACCTGTATGACCTTCAGCGAATACCTTAAGGATATTCTGAGTATAAGGTACGCCACCTTGGTCGACACACTCTCGATCTTCACCACGTTGTTCACAAGGGACTTTGTGGACGATAAACCCGACACCACCCTGAGACTGTCGGTCACCCTTTCGGAAATAGAACAGGTTACCGGATTTGAAGATTATCGAGTCCTCCCCTCTCTTCCGACTTCAGATAAACCTATAATACTCCATCGTAACCTGCTCAATTCTTCCTCGAATTCGGCTATCTTCTCGTCGGTCCGGAGTGTTCGCGTGTTATATGTTGCCAGGTCCAGTCCGGGGATTCTTCGCACCCCTTGCCACGCCATCGCCTCGACTGCTACCGTTGTCGAGGGTAGACGAGCTGCCAGGCACTCGGGGCCGTTTTTTCTTTGTGCTATTCATTTTGGTTTGGGGGGGAGTGTTTGTCGTAATTGCCACGCTTGGCAGGTGGGTTGGCGATCGCAGTTTTTTGTTAAAGTGCAGAGAGAACGCTGCTCCCCATTCTCTGGTGTGTCCCTTAGTCGCATCTTACTAAACCGACGGGCAGATATGGGATGGTGAAATTCTTTACGTCCGACACCATACGGAACTCGGCGGAATAGAAGTCGGCTTAATTTTTTGATAAAAAAGCTTTTATGTTATGTCATTGTCTATAACGGCATCAGTAGAATGACCTGAATGATTTTTTATTTACTTTATACAACTCCAGCTCTCTCACGAACTTTATAACACCATATAATTCACAGTATCACACTATTAATATTATAAAGGCGAAAGTTTGTGAGATTGTGTGCGCGTTTGTATGTTTGTTACTTCTTTACGCTCAAACGGCTCGACGCATCTGAGGCAAGTTTAATTAAGCTGACAATTCGACATATATGTCAAAATTGTAGAATTGACTCGCTTAGGTTGTCGGAATTGTCGCGACAATCCGACATATTTGTGAATTTTCCACCATGATAATTTTGTCGTTGTTTTGTGACAAATTTGTTTAATAAAACTTACAGGAGTAAATTTGATTAAACAAAAAAATTGTCAAATTGTCACTTTTTGACATATTCAAATTCAAAAAATTCAAATTAAAAAGTCATTTATTCAAACTAGGCTGAGAATCAGCACTTTCCGAAAGTCAAAATTACATAAGACAGTCCCCCAAAAACGCCCGCCCTTGACCACTTCCTAGTGCTTTTGCTAGGAAGAAGAAGTGGCGCAACAAACTCCCCAGCAGCACAGCTGTCTGTTCAGTTAGAAAAAAACAAAAACTTGATTCTATACAATAGTATGCAAATAATTTACATTAGGTACTCAACACAACAACCATAATGACAGCTAGCACACGCCAATATACCAACAAAAACATCGAAATCTAAACTCAAGCGAAAATAAAAACTAAAAATAAAAACGTAAACGGAACTTAGTACCCGAATTATAAAGCCTCCAGGCATAAAGGGCGTGCCCGCCTACATATAGCTAATACAGCTGTAACTCGAAGTCACATATGTCGGACTTGCCGAATTGTCAGCTTTATGTAACAGGGTCCTGGATGAAATTTGACACACATGGAATAGCGCATTAGATGATTTTTATTCCAGTTTTATGTTCCCTCAGGAATATTTTCGACTTCCATGCGGGCAAAGCCGCTGGTAGAAGCTAGTAATAATATAAATGCAAAAATCGCTGTCCATCTATCTTTCCACGCCTAAAGCGCTGAACAAATTTGGATACATTTTGGTATAGAGATACATTTGGTGGACAATGGAGTAGTACATAGGATACTTTTTATCCCGGGAATAAGCTGCCTTGGAATAATTTCCGACTTTCACGTGAACTAAGCCGTTTACAGAAACTAGTTTGAATTAATTAAATTTTTAATAATTTTATCTTTCAGACGCCATTACCATGCGACCAGTGTACAGCGGCCGCTATGGCAGGAGTGATTGCAGCACAGAGGACAATAGCAGCCGCCATTGTAGTTGTGACGTCATCAGGCGTAGCGGCGCAGACTGTGGCGAAGTTCAGGCCTCGCTGCCCCATACTAGCGGTGACTAGGTACGGAATCGTAGCACGTCAACTACATATGTGGAGAGGAATCGCACCTTTGATTTATGAAGGTAAGTTTTTTAGACCCACTTGCATGAAAATTTTTATTCGGAGTTAGTTGCTAACACGAGGTTAAATTGACAGTGACAAACAGTCAATTTAACCTCGTGATAGCAACTTACTCTGAGTTAAGATTTTCGTGCAAGTAGGCAGTTTGCAAAAACGTTATCAATCACGTTACGCATAAAATTAGGGTTCATTATTTAAAAATCGATAGGTTTATAATTATGTATAAACTCTCCTGGTACTTTTTTGTACATAAGCAAATCTTTACAATAATTATTTTAGAATTTTTATGTTGTTTTAATTTTATTTTATAGTTTGATATTATTCTAGAATTTTTATTTTGATTTTGGTTTAGATTATTTTTTTTATTTTATATTATAAAAAATATTAACATATATACGATTGAATATTCTAAATAAAAACAAACCAATACATAAATATAAAAGGGAGACGGAAAAGACCTCATTGTGCATCAAAAAATTCGTCCACATCGATGTCAATGGGACACGTGCCCAGAACGCTGGTAGCATTGCCACGTAGGATGGTAATTTTGATTCCCTGGCCGAAAATGCCAGCCCTCTGGTCACGTGAAGAGTCGGCGAGCTTTGTGCTAATTTCTCGAAACACTCTATGCGTACTCTGACCCCATGGACCTAATGTTTCAACCCCAAACGGCTCAAACATATAACGTCCTCCAACAAGGTTGTTATATTTGCGCTGTTTGAGTTTTCCTGCACCAGCAGCAGCCACCCCAGCACAGCCCGCCGTGCTTAGAAGATGGGATGGCGCAAGGGTGTCGACACATGTTTCATCCCACACCAAAGGCCTACCCACGTTCCAAGGCATTATGATCATCCCGTGTGGTCTATCCCCATCGTCACGTGCCAAGCCATTGGGTTCTAAAACAGCTGGCTCCCATGGTGACAAGAGCCTGACATATGAAGTCATTAATGCTGGCGTGCCGAGCTATCCGGCCATCGCTCCTACTGCATGATAGGCCATGGTGACCGAGGCGCTCGACTGCTTCACCAAATTGAAATCGATGTGGAACTCCGTTAGGAGCACCCAAACCTAGACATGTAGCGATCCGGAAGGTGTTTTCATACAACATAGTAACTATGTTGAGTGACGGCAGTGCCTGTAGCCAGAGGCCCGACTCCCACTCTCCCACAGCCAGCTCAGCAATATTGGTGGACGTATTTATAAGTTTATTCCAAACCAACCTGCAGAGCGGCACATCCCTTTGTGTCTGGGAAGATGGGTTCTCGGGCAAGCCACTTTCCAAGCGCACACTGCGTCGGTCGAGCACGGCACTTCACAGTTAACCAGTGAAAGGGATAAAAAATGCATGGTTAAGTTTGCAGTGCTGTGGACCGAAGACAGGAACGCCGGTAGGCTTATACTAGAAATTTTGCGGATGCCGAGCCCGCCGAAGCGAATGGGTAGTGTAGCTTGCATCCAGACTGGATCATCCAAAGCCACATTTAAGATTTTTATTTTTCCAAGAGATGTGGCTGCTTCCATAAAGGGGAAGAGTGGAGAAAATACATAAAATTTGGTCCAAAACAGCAGTACCTATTATTAGTAAAAGCCGAATGAAGGCTAATTTTGGAGCGTTTGGTTTCATCAAATGGTTAATTTTGCGATCGATGATTGAAGAAAAACTGTCTTACAAAATTGGGGAACCTAGGAGGTGCAGTGATCTTTTATCTAAAATTTTGATCTCTGGGGCTAATGCATAGAATTTCTGTAGGGTAGGTTGTCTGTCGGTATTGTCCTCAAGAAAAAAATCCCATTCGGAGTGGTTGAGGTCTAGCCCGATGGATTTAAACTGCTCTTTCAGGAATTGTAAATCTTCTAAAACGGTGTCTACGTCACCTCCTAGTGTTCCATCATCCAAATACCAAATATGATGAATAGCTAGACTGAAAATTACTGGCCCGAGAGAGTCAGGAAACTCTTTTTTTGCTTCAGCCAGCAAAGTGTCCCTGTTGACGGAATTGAAGGCGTTTTTAACGTCAAGCTTTAGGATGGCCTCACCCTGGCTAGAATATTTTTATTTTATTTTTATTTTTGAATATTAATCTTATTTATGAATTTTTATTTTTAATAATTGATTTCTAATTTATTTTCACATTTTAATTGTAATTTTGATTGTACATTTACTTTACCTGTTGGAACGCTGTGGTCTCCCTTCTGGAGGTGGGCTTTAATGGCTGCGACACAATTTATAATTAAAGCAGCTATTTCCGTACACAATTCAAATTGTAAAAAGTGTTTTGGTTCCAAATAAATAAATTAAAAAAAAACTTAAGCAAATCGGACGAATTTATACATAATTTTAAACTATGGACGCGTGGTATTAGTACTTTTCCTAATATCTTTATAAATTATAGCCTGATATATGATAATCTGATGTTTAAACTATATTTCCGTAAAGTTTAATGAAAATCCATTCAGTAGTTTTTGCGTGAAAGAGTAACAAACATCCATTCATACATCCATCCATCCATCCATCCTCGCAAACTTTCACGTTTATAATAATTGTAGGAATTAATATTGATTAATTTGAATTATGTTATAGAAGCATGAGTAATCTTGGCATAAAATAATATATAATATTTAGATGGATAGGTCAATAGATTGCATTCCTCTAATTACATTTCAATAAATGCGAAAGTGTCTATCTGTCTGTCTGTGTCTATCATGTTTTCTCGTCTAAACCGCCAAATAAATTGTTATGAAACTTTGCACACGGATAGACTATGACCTGGATAACGACATAAGATAGCATTCATCCTTTTATAAAAGTTTCCTTGGGATGATAAAACTCTATTCACGCGGTTGAAGTCATGTGCAGAAGCTATCTTACTAATTATATAAATGTGAAAGTTCAGATGGATGTTTGCATGAAAGTGTGGATGTATGTTTGTTACTTAATCACACCGGCTGAACGGATCTGGATGAAATTTTGCACAGGGGTAGATTATAGTCTGGAATAGCACATAGGCTTACTTTTCATCCCGGTATAATGTTCTCTTGGGCTAAGAAAACCATTTTCACACGTGTGAAATCGTGTGCAGAAGCTAGTTCAAATATAATCACACACATTCACACATTGCGAAATATAATAATATGTTTTTTGTTTTTTTTTAGAACCTTTGGAGCCAGAATGGGCTTTGAATCTTGAGAAACGTGTAAATTTCTGTATCGGTTGGGGCATCGAGAGAGGGTTTATAAGGATGGGCGATCCGATTGTCGTGGTGTCTGGTTGGAGACAAGGATCGGGGTACACAAACACGATGCGAGTAATATATGCTACTGCCGATAATTTGAAAGACTTGTGATAACATTGGCAATGAGAACTGACAGTTGCTACGATAGTTTGAGAGAACTATTCAGATATAGATTTAATTTTTAACGTGTTCTTTTTTTAAGTTCATTTATTGGCATCCAGATGTATTTTCCTTAAATAAAAATGTTCATACTAGATTCTAAGTTCACTTTAGTTCGTTTTAAAATTTCAGGATTGGCCTACCGTTCGTGTGGCAAATGTCTGTCGAGAATTTTAAATTCTCTCTCAAACGTAACGTGGCTTACTTTGACTGAATATCTATGGGGCGTTCGAAAGCTTTCCAAAGTGTTGGGTGACGGAATGACGCTTCCGATCAGCATCAAAGGGTTGACTCCACTTGCTGGTCGACGAGGCAATTTGCAAAGCTCTCCGAGGTGCTCAAATTGAATTTATGTAATCTTGCCTTCACACTATCAACATACTGCTTGGAAATATTGCTAACTCTTAGATGGCGTTATTATTTGGCGATGACACCTAACGTATTTATTAGGTCATAGCTCATTTAGTGGAAGGCTGTGGGGGAGACCTTTGTTCAGCTGTGGAACAACAGAGGTTGTCTAAAAAATTAAAAAATCCAGCCATTTCGGAAGCCCAAATTCAAACTCCTGGTGGTTGTACCTTTTCATGTTTAATAATATATTTTATTTTTGTCAAAATTGTATTTATGCTAAGGATGCACAAGCATTCATCAAAGCTTTTCCGACTATTTTATTAGAGTAAGTATGTTAAACCATATAACAACGTTATTTTTTCGCACTGTACTTTCCAAACTTTTCCGTACCTCCCATACGCCCAAAATATTTTATTCAGCTTAATAAAATGTAATATTACACATCGGTACCAATTTGCTGGCAGACCGCTACGTTCGTAAGTACGTCGTTGCATAGAGATAGCCAATATTGCCATCCGCCGGCCACACGTAAGCCACGCAAAAGCAAAAGGTATCGCCTGTTTCAATAGACAGTTTACGAATTTGATTCTAAATTCTCTGTAGTGTTATTCGTTGGTTACAAGGAATTCTTTAGATGTGATATTGAATTCCAATGTTGGCACTTTGTTTATTTTTTTCTGTTTATGTGAATTCAATTCAATTCAATTTATTTATTCAGTAACAATTAACATTGCGTTCGAAATAACCAGCATAAAACAGTAGGTATTGGATGTACTCGTACAATTAACGAATAAGAGAATTCAATTTAAATTAGAATAATATGTAAAATTAATTAAATTAAAATAATATTAAATACCATACACATAATTTAAAATAACAATGTCAATAATAATATAATAGCAATTTAAAACGAAAACAATAATCAAAAATAAGAATGTCATGAAATTAATAGCAATTTAAAACGAAAACGCCTTCACATTTTTTTTCTTTCCTGTATATCTCACAGCCAGCTTAAGAGAAAATTTATGATAAAAAGGTTCTGCCAGAAGCTTCGCCCGCGTGAATTTCTAAAATTATGCCAAAGGAACATATTTTAGAGATAAAAAGTATCCTAAGTGCTATTCCAGACTATACGTAATCTATCTCTGTCCCAATTTTATCCAGATCCGTCCAGCCGTTTGAGCGTGAAGAAGTAACAAACATACAAACACACACACACACACACTTTCTCACAAACTTTCGCCTTGACAATATTAATATGATTTTTCTTCTAAATATTTTATTATTCTGAGTATTATTCCCGGTGTGGTAGGCACACAACATGTTTTTTGTTTTTTTTTAAAACAAAATACATTCTTAATTCAACACAAGAAAAGAAAAATATTTTAAGAACAACCACAAAGGAAGACAAGAAATCTTCATAAACGTTCATTACAATCAAAGCCGTGCCAGCCAAGCTAAAGCGTCAGAACTAACAATGCACCTTCTAACAGAGGTCGCCGATCGTAGCACACCGTCTCTAACGGATGTAATTACACCCTTAACTGCCATGTTAGGCGAACGCCGCGTCGGTCACATTGTGAGAACCTAGGTCCGGGCAACTTGCACAAAAGCTATTTCCAGTACCTATCCAATTGTACGCTAAACCGTGCTAACCTTAGTAATCCTGCCCGATTGGCTGAAGCTTCTTTGGGATATAAGCGTTTCAACACGACATTGATGTCGGTAAAGCCGCGACTTTCAGTGTAATTGAAACATAATAGGCTGGATTTTTTATCAAATATTGGTACCGAGAGTACCTTTTCCGCAACGATACGTGAGTTTCTTTTGAAAAAATCAAATCATGTGCCCTGGTTTTGAAACGTTAGGCACTCTATAAAAGAAAGAAAGTAATAAAAATATGAAGAAGTCTTTAAGAATCTATCTATACACTAACCTAAAGTGACTATTAAAATTTCTTAGGAGCTTTCGTTTGTAAGCGTAAATGAGGTTACTCATAAAGAAATAACAAGCGAACAAAAAGCGAGATACGAAATAAAAATTCCGGTAATAAAGGTAGCGAATAGCACTTTTGGAGGCATCAAGTCGAGATGGGCGACTAAATTGTAATGTTTACAAGTTAAATTAGATGAACGCTGGAAGTTATTCATAATGGAGGAAGCTCACCTTTTTGAGGGTGGTGGTCGCAAAGATTACGCACAATTTGTTTTGACAGGATATTCGCCTTTCTCTTTCTGAAAACAAGGGCTATCTCCCTACCTAACTGTTTAAGTACTTAATTTGATTTCCACAGTCGGAGACAAACGAAATTAAAAATAACTGTGTTTAATCAGCCACATTTCCTCTTATACATGTTTTATTAAGCAGTTGTGTTTTACCTAGGTGACATTTTTACTTAAACCATTTTCACTTCCATTTTCGCATAAGCAATTTTTGCCTAAGGATATATATGCCTCATTGATAACTATCAAGGTTCAAATTAAACAAGTCCAACGCTCGTTCTACGAAATATTTTTCAAAGTAGAACTTCTATGGGCCAATTTTACTACGATGGACCGAAAAATAACGTGTTATATATTTTTGCGCTGATCACATCGGTCCAAATCTCCAAAGACTTCCTTTGCTCATGCCTCTAATTTAAGCAACAAATATCCGCTGGCTAAATAATTCTTCTCTCCTAAGCAGCAATGTGAATAATTACTAAATACGGTATGTGTATTCAAAGGAAGCTGGGATAACGACCTCGAGCGTCTAAACAGACTGCAAACACCCGTTATGTAGTAATCAATTAGCAGATTGAATAAATTATCACTACCGGTGGTTTACACTAGGCGTTTTATCAGCACCAGTTGCTTTATTCATATAACCTTTATACAAAATACACACTATTAAACTTAGTTTAGCCATTATTTACCATATTTTTAACAGACCTTCTGAATCCTTTTTCCAAGGTTATAACCGTACCAACACAGTTTACGAGTTAACCGAGTGTACAATATTAGGCAACCTTAGTTACATAGGGTTCCTACGGTCGCCCACAGGACAAATTACATGACTAAAAGTGCCACAGGAATTTGAAATCTGTTGCTTGAGCCTCAAAGGCGATTTTGACAAAAAATAACTCTTCAGATTCTCCTTGGCTATCATATTAGTGTTGTTTAACTTACACGAAATGTCGTTGGGATATTCGAAGTTGCATGAGTGAAGAAGTCTTCAGAATTCTGCTCAAGCAATTGCTCGCAGAGTTGTGAAAATTACTCAAGAAATACGGGAAATTATTTTATAGAACAATTAGTAACGTACTTTATATGATTTCCCAGAGGGTTCTAGTACTGTCTCGCGAATTCTTCATCTAACAAGCGAAGGCTTTTCAGCAGTGCTAGGTTAAATTATTTAATTATCTTCAATTTCTGCTTCAATTCAATTCTATTTTTGCAAAATCAGCATTTGTAAAGACGTGCAAGATTAATTAATATCTGTATGATTTAAAGATGAGCACCTCATTTTTCCGTTGCATGCCATGGCGAATTCCCTGGTATGCAATGGTAAACTGCAAGTGTAATATGTTAAAGAGTGTTTTGGAAACCTGGTGAAACCAGCACGAAACTAATGTACCATACATATAGCTCGGGACAAAACCAACTAAATAGTTTATAACTAAAGTTGCTTTCCTAGAGACACGAATAAAGGCAAGATATTCCTGCTCAACACCATCAAGCCCCATAGACGTTGCTAACTCAAATCAATACAATTCTTGAAACCCTTCCTTGTCAGAATCTCCATATTATCGCATGTAAGTCAAATCCTGGAATCCTCCAAGTCAATACGTCCAATGTAGATGATGTAATTAAGTTACTGGAACGCCCAACACCCTCAGACGAACACGAAGGAACACCTAATGATTGCATCGTTGTAATGCAATCAGTAAGCATCCCTCGTGTTAATTTGGGCTGTTGGATATCTTTGGGGCTCCCTTAGGAATTCAGTGAGATCGAAGATGATTGAGAACAGTCGTTTGTCGGATTTTCTGAGAGGCGTGGAACATGAAACCTGGGAGGTTAACCTTTAAGCATGGATTATAACATGAATAAGTTTGTAAAGAAGGACATTTCTAAGTGTGAAGGTTATCAGTATTTTCTCTCTTTCTCTTACTGAAAAAGCCTGGAAAAACAGTAAGCTAGCGAAAATGGACCTTATTTATAAAAAAATCTCTAAACTTTTTGTGTTTAGCAACTAGTTAGAAAATTTATTTGAATTCTCTATCATCATCATCATCATTTCAGCCGAAAGACGTCCACTGCTGAACATAGGCCTCCCCCAACAGTCACCACACTGATCGGACCTGTGCGTTTCGAATCTATCGGATTCCCCAGGTCAATTCTCTATAAACGAGTCACACACCTCGTACGTCACTAGTCTCCGATTTTGTCGAAACTTGGTGAGGATATAGTTCTCAAATTGTTCTATTTAGTACCTTCATTGAAAAAAATTGTACCTCTCAAGTTTCGCTAAAAAAATGCAAACAAAGACTTAGAGATGCACAGTATACATCAAATAATTGTGTCCGAAATAAACCTAGGAATACTGAAGATTGAATATATAGCGCCCACCAAACGGCCACAATATTAAATTGAAAATCGTAAAAATATAACCTAAAAATTTAAAACCCAGTTAAAAGGCGTTGATGAAATATTTTTACCTGAAATAAATGTTCTCATTTAGCGCTCCACAAAAATGTAATTATATCACAGAAACATGCGATACTTTCAAAGATAATAGCAAATCAGAATTATACTCAACATAGCAACACAGACCCAAAAGATTTTGCAGTGCCTAGGTGTGGCAATCAAATCTTAATGTGAATTCAATTTAATTTAATTTTATTTTAATATTATGTTAATTTTATTTAATTTAATTTTGATTTCTTTTATATAATTTTAATTTTTATAATATAATTTTGTTTTTAGTTTTTTAAATTAATTTAAATTATAATTTAGTATTAATTGTAAGTCTCAACATCTACCAATTCAGGGGAGGAGCGAGACAACCCCGACACAAGTGTTATTAACCACTTACTGGGGCTGTTTCTTTCACATTTGTTATGTAAATAATAAGAGACTCAATAAACACTTTTTAAAAAAAATAAAAAAAAAAAAACCGAAATCCGAGAGGTAATTTTTTTTAATTGAAGGAACTAAATACAACAATTTGAGAACTAAATTCTCACAAAGTTTCAACGTTATCGGATACTAGTGACGTACGGGGCGTGTGACTCCTATAAACATCTGCTAATCAGCAGCTAAACAGCATTGCGATTTAATTAAATAATGCTGTATATTTTTAACACGTACGATGCCAAGCCACAAACTATCATGTAAAACATCCCCTATTCAAAGCAGATTCCCAGGAAATTGAATAAAATTTTCTCGAAAATGTCCATTATTTACGCGGTCATAAAATGAGCCCTGATAAGGACTGCTCCGGTAACCGACGACGCTTTATATCACAGGATACAACACTATTATCTATCCAATATTTCAATGGAGATACTGTTTGGGAATAATATAGGACAGTGTCAGTCCTCGCCACCTTTTATGAATGATAATGTTACAAAATCCTTTACTATGTTCAGAGATAGAGACGAAGGTATGGATTTAGTCACAAGCTAAACTGGCTATGACTATGTTTTATGAATTGTTTTATGTCGCATAATCTCTTGATGAAACTGTCATCTGTCACCTGGGGCCTATTTAATTAAATAATTATAAATTCCTCTTCTAATTCGTAACATTCATTGAGGAAGGATGTGCCCGTCTTGAAAAGCTTTGACGGATTCGCTTAGGATATTCTGTATTCCTGTGAGTCCTGTTATCACCTTGATTTGATCTGACCAGGGGGGTAACCATAACGTACCATAACGTACGTACGGGACGTAACGTGCCGGCCACACGAATTATAAATTATTATCTTCGTAAATAGATGGATTAGTAAGTTAAACTTTAGGCACATGTCCCACCACCGGCGATCAGCGAGTAAACGTAGAAACTAAAAGCGAATTGGCGAGCAGCGAGTGTGTAGTACCGACAGTTTTATCGCTCAGCTATAAGCAAGTGTTCTTGTGCTACGGGCGATTACTCGCACCACTCGCTCGGGGCGACCACACTGTGGGTAGAAATGACCGCTGGTTGGTCTCTCGACGTGAGTTCTGACCGCCAAGCGAGCAAACGAACATCGCTGAGCGAATATAATGATAACAAACTTGTGGTGAGAGAGTACGCGCTGGTAGTGTGAACAGCCAGTGATTAACTATAACTATATGTATCTCTTTTATTGACACGGAATCTTATATCTTTTGTACTACGTACGTTTCTTCAGCGAGAAAATAGTCGATAGCTAATCGCTTACTCGTCAGCAGTGGGACAAGCGCCTTAACGTCCTTTACACGTACTTGAACTTGATGGCCTTCAGTTAAAATTTACGTTGCTATTTAACATCTCAAAGCCAAACCCTTCTTATCCCAGACTTAGGACTGAGATTACACACGTCAAGTTTCTACCGTCTCGGTGACTAGGCGTTGACGAATGACTAGGCTTAAAGCGGTTTATAGAGCGCTAGCATTACCTTCTACTAATCTATAATATAGGTCCTATTGTTACATAAGTTCGTACTTATGTAACAGAAAGACCTATATATATGAGGAGCTCATGACTACAATAACAGCCGCATGGAATTGATCTTCGATCGACCGCAAGGTTAGGCAACGCATGCCGAGATCGGTCCGTGGATGGGTCAGATACTGCATCCGGCAATACTGGAAGCTGGCCCCAACACAGTTGGGATAAAGCTAGGTAAATTGATTGTTACATAAAGAAAGAAAAAATATTTATTTGTGACCCGCACAGGAGACACGAGATAAGCAAAACACAAACAATAATAAAATATAAAAAACCCCGTGCGAGACCTAAAAGGCTCCTATCTCAGCATGTGCAACGATATTAAAAAGAAAATATCACTGCGCTGATATTCTGATAGGGCCACTGACCTCTATCATACAAGTACGCTGGACTTCATATTATCGATGACAAAATTAAGACATTTGATTTTCGCCATTTTGGCGCTGATAGCAACGTGACTTAACGTGAGATTCCATGGAACTAATATTAGAGATGGGACATAGCCTTCGGTATAAAATACGTGAGAATAATTTAATACGTAAGAGAAAAAGAAAATCCCAATTATTTTGATTGAGATTCATTTCTAAGTAATAGGAAACTTGCTGTAAAGGTTAACTGAAAAATACTTTCAATCAGATTGCAAGCTTTAAACTAGTGGATAGCGTGCTACTAAAGGTATAGCGCATTACTGTCAGAACAGTGAGATTTAAATATGGGGATAGGCTAACAACTTATCCTTAAAACTAGTATATTTGAGCAAGTATCTGGTCGCTCAAGTATACTAGTTAGTTAATACTTACATTTACAATAGTTTGGATTCACTCGGTTGGAACATCATTCATACAAATATTTGCGTACGAATGATATGGATAATAATTTACAACGGACATATTTCTCGCTCTCATCGCTGAGATCCTGTCTCTGTAGTGTTAAGGTGCAAATAAGAGTGACATCGCATTCCAGCGACGTGAAGACTTATTTCAGTTTTCAACTCTGTTTCAGATGCAGATATAAATTGTTTGACTTAAAAACATTTGTTAATACAATTATAATTATCATGATATTATTCCAGAATTAATTCCAGACAGGAACGAGGTGATTGATACAAGAAGAGAGAGGCCTGTGCTCAGCAGTGGGCGAAGTCGGACTGTGGATGATCATGATGATGATTCCAGAATTTAGTATTACACATTGCTTTTTAACATATTATTACTGATTATTAGGCATTCATATAACATTCATCACTAATACCAATATGAGATATTTAGTTGCAACATATTATGAGAAGTCAATACAGTAGATGAGTGATAAGCCTTGCCAAGTCTACTATTTTGATATTAGTGTAATTTAAAAATATTACTAATACTCATATACTTGTATTAGTTAAAATAATATAATATTTCCAGGCGAATATATTAGTATTACCTAATCTTGAGAAATATCGGTATTAACCTATCTCTAAATGTGTCAATTTTAGTTCCTGAGAACCTCGAGTGGGGCGCTTTGATTCGGCACAAAAATCAACTGTCATTTCATCTAATATATTTAGTCCAGCGTACTTGTATGATAGAGGTCAGTGGATAGGGCCCACTGTTGATGCCACGGCCACACTCACGAAAACGAAACACAATATATTAGGAATAAAATAGAATAAAACAAATAACAAAATAGTACAAACACAGAAGGTGAGTTAAAGTATGTTTGTACATAAGTACTCACTAAGCTCCTTTCTAGGACCGGAACATTCTAAAAGTAAGATATTCAATGGATTAAAAATATTACGCGCTTTATTATAAATATTTCGTTTAAATAAATATCAAATATTTGATTGATCCATACTAATATTATAAATTCGAAAATTACTGTCTGTCTGTCTGCTTGTTACTTTTTACGCATAAACCACGGAACGGAATTCTGTAAAATTTAGCAAGGAGATATATGGCGTCCTGAGGAAAGACATAGGTATCATGTAAAATGTAAAAAAATAAATTTATGTAGGTAGTGTAGGGTAGGTTAGGTAGGTTGGTGGGATAGGTAGGTAGAGTAGGGTAGGTAGGTAGCTAACCAGTTGACGGAAGCGAAGCCGCGAGGTATAGCTAGTATAGGTAAATAAAACTGTTAATTTTCGTTTCGGTATTTAAATGAAAATATCTATTTGCAAGTAATATTGTGAAATTAGGTTTGAAATGTTGTTTTAAGAAGTCTTAGTGTACTTAATTATTCAGTTCATGAAGTAAAATTTATCCACGAATAACATAAGATTTGATCTAAAGCCAATTAAAAATTTCCAAGTTTCGACGATTACCAAAACGCATACCTTTCTCCTCTTTGTTCACACAAATGGCTAAAGGCGCGCACAGAAGACATGCAGCACAACAAATTACAACACAACTGTGCACATTGTTACATCCCAGTAACTACAGGTGTCCTACAAATTTTCTTTTCCGGCGCAGTGAACTAACAACAAGGTATTCTCGAAAGCTTTGTGCTCAAGACGGATACCTCCACCCACACTCATGTTGCAAGTCTTTGAGCCTTATTGTTCAAGATATTGCTTTATTTCAGGCATTTGCATGCGATAATATCTTCGTGCAAGACTTTGAGAGACGGATTTCTGAAATGTTTAGGGTAGTTGTACATATTTTGTAGGAAATATGTAGCTGTGTAATAGTGACAAAAAGGTCCACGGTATTTCAGAAAAAAAAACGAGTGCGGTTGACCCCCGTCAGGAACCAGGTTCCTCACTGCCTTTTCTTCAACTCTGAATGTAATCTGATAATTATGGGTATTTAGATTGGTGATGTAAGTTATTGGAAAACAATTTTATTTAACGGGAGTATTATTCTGACCATCAGGTAAAAGTCAATGGAGACTTAACGAACTTATAAACACGCCGGACGGTACCGAATGTCTCGCATAACGCTTTTTCGTTACGTGACGATTCCTACAAGGCAACTTCTACCGCAAGCCGCGTCGATTTACTTCATTCCAAAAAGATCTTTAAAGTCTCTGAATAATATGAACAGTGACCAAATATTTCCTTTCACAGAATCTTATCACATAATTAAAACAAATTATTCCAACTATCCGTTTTAGCAAGTTATGCTTTTCTGCCCAAAACGCTGCAGCTTCAATGAAACGGAATTCATCGGGATACACTATGGATTAGTTTCTAACATAGTATTTCCTGTAGCGTTAAACTGTCCAGGTCAATATTCTTTCCATTTTTTTTTTTTTTTTTTTTTTTAATACATTGCCCCACTCTAGGAATTTCTCCTGTATCGTGGGTGCGTTTACACACATCTAAACTCACATACACAAACACCCAGAGCCGGAACAACTATTTGTAGATCATACAAATATTTGTTCCGTACGGGAATCGAACCCGCGACACGCAGCGCAGCAGTCAATCGCTCGACCACTGCGCCAACCGTGCGCCCGTGCGTGTGTATTTAGAACCTGCAGGAAAAGAAATGCATTACAAGAGAGCAGTACCGATCCTTTGGGATTCCAAATCCTTTTCATTTACGCTCTCCACATTTTACTATAGTCAACACAGCTTTTTGCATTTTAACACGTCACTCAGCCAGACAGGTGCAAAAAGGTAAAAGGACAAAAGGGGATAATAAGGGGGATTGAAGTGGAGGCCACAGAGAGAGTGTGCCCTATCATTCTCACGGCCGGGCCTCGAGAGGCCGGCTGCGGCTGAGAGGCAGCCCGGCGTCCCTCAAGGCAATTGGGAATGCTTACACCACGTTTAGTTTGAGACCTTACCAAATATTATACACAGAGCTATATTCTTGTTTATGTGACGCTAAATTCTGATTCTGAATCTGAGTGACGAAGCTTATTATTTTGTACTTCTCCCCTTTAATGAAATATTTACTTTTCAGACCAGTTGCACCTTCAGTTTGGTATTTACCAAACATTATTATATATACGGAACTGTGTGCTTGCTTATATGACGCTGGATTCGGGTCTATGACATGATAGGGTATGAATAATGTCACGTATTATTTCATACTTCTCTACTTTCATTAAATATTTACTCTTTAGACCAGTTGTTCCTTCAGAGCACTGCTTTTTCAAGCACGAATTACAACATTATGTCGCTCCCTACGGAAACTGGAAGGTTTAATTAAAATACAGCTGTAATGAATTACTCACAACTGGCACAGAAATATGTACCGTAATGAATTTTCTTTTTAGTTTCTTTGAGAAGAAGTGCCCTGGGAGAGATGGAAGTTTATAGTTTGTCACCAAGCAAGGACGTTTGTAACTACGTAGGAAGAAACATAGTTTCACTATTTCGCCATTTTATTCAATCATTGGATTATAATACCGTTTCTTGGATTGTGCCGATCTTCGATGTTTGCCGACTGCGTCTCTCCGCAGACCATGGAGCACCTTTTATCTTGCTCCGCAAGCCCTGTTTCCTGTTCTCGTGAGGACCTTATGTCGACCCTGTGTCGGGACGTTTGCCGTGGTCGAATACTGGCCCAGGCAAGGGATTTAGCTAAGAAGTTTGTCATCGACAATTCCTTTTCAAATCTTTCCTGTTGCGTAACATAAGTTATCCCTCCATGGAGTGAAAAACAAGCAAAAACCTGCAAAGAAACAAACAGCAAACATAATAACTGTGCGTACATATAGATGTCCTTAATTATTGTGGTCCCGGGTAAAGCTACTCGTAATTTCAAGAGGAAAGGCGCTAATATTATAGCGTCGGCAAGAACGTGGTTTAAATCTTATAACACAGTGGTAGCGATGCGATAAGCTTGCTTTATGAGAACCACATGTGAACTTTAGTGAGGTTTAAATATTCGAATACTCATAACTTGAGGCTTTTAGGCTTGTCCCACCGCCGACGATCAGCGAGATGCGAGTAGAGCTAGAAACTAGATACGAGTTGGCGAGCAGCAAGAAGCGAGTGTGTAGTTTCGATAGTTTTGTCGTTCGGCTTTAGCGATTGTTTGTGCAACGGGCAATTACTCGCACCACTCGCACGGGGCAGCCGGTTTCTGTTTGCCAGCATCGCTGAGCGAGAACATATTTCATAGCTCTTGTCGCTGCGACAAAGTAGCGATGAAAGACTTCTCGCCGGCTGTGTGAACAGGCAGCGATCAACTATTAATATAACATATTATGTGTCTTTTATTGACACAGGATCTAGATCTTTTTTTATTTTTTGTTTGTTCAGCGAGAGAATAGTCAACAGCTAATCGGTTCGGCGTCATAGGTAGGACAAGTGCCTTAGGTATGTGCTAAAAATGTTATTTTGATCCAGTATTTCATTCGGGCTGAAAGCCCCTGAATCTAGTAAATATCAAGTAAAATTGAGGCGATGTTAGACTATTATTACTCCAGTCAGCGTTGGATTCCAAACAGAAGGTAATTTCGTACGTTGCTGGATTCAAATACAAAATGTGGCAGGGCTCCCGCAGACACGCGTTTTATAAAAGTGGTTCTATAGTTGATTTACAGATAGAAACAAAAACTATAAAACTCGCTGTCGCTTTGTCACGTAGCATAAGCCTTCGGGGGCTTTGCTATTACCATGACTCAATTTAACCATTTGAACTATTTTGCCGATTATTTAAATGTGTATGAATCAAAATATAGCATAACTGCACTGCAGTGTACACCGCACCTAATCCTCCAGCTTCATATTTTTTTTGTATAGCACGCGTGAATCGAGCTCCAGCCTAATGAGGCGCGATACGATACATTCATTTCTTCGCGCTTACACTACTTCGTTAGTCAGCAGTATGTAGACTAGGCGTAATGATACGCACGCGTTTTGTCCAACAAAAATTGTGGACGAGGAATATTCTTTTGAGATAGGAGAATTGTGTAGGCTTTTTTGTGTGATTATTCCATAGATTATTCCAAAGTATAATTAAAAGGATCTGTGGTGGTTGTCCGGCCTTGATTCGCAGGCGAAACTGGTGTATTATGTCACAGAATTCAGGGTGTTATTTAACACCATAGAACACAGTATCGCCAGTGTTGCTACAGCCGCCAAGGCGTTTCCAAGCTCAGTGTGTCCCACGTATATGGTCCATGAAATGAATAATAGTCCTCCTGAACGACTTTCGGTCATGGCGACCGATCCCAGCCATCGATGCGGGATATATTATAGCGCACTTTTATATAGATCAAGCAAAGCATCTTGAAGGTACTGAGTGGTTGAACTATCTTCGAAGTCAAAGACAAACAAGGACTAAGAAATCTAGTTATGGAACCGAGGGTATTTAATAACCGCTATTTTTTGAAAAAAAAAGAAAAAATGTTTATTTGTGACCCGCACAGGAGACACGAGATAAACAAAACACAAACAATAATAAAAAAATAAAAATAAATTACCCCGTGCGAGGCCAAAAAGGCTCCTATCTCAGCATGTGCAACGATATTAAAAAGAAAATATCACTGCGCTGATATTCTGATAAGGCCCACTGTTGATGCCACGGACACACTCACGGAAACGGAACATACAATATATTATGAATAAAATTGAATAAAACAAATAACAAAATAGTACAAACACAGAAGGTGAGTTACAGTAATATAAAGAAGGTGAGGTGAAGGTGAAGGTGAGTTTTTCATGAAAGAATAATGCATATTTGCCTTGACCTAACCCTATGTTGAATCGATCTTGTACAGCGGAATCATGTCTGTAGAAGGCACTCAAACAGTACATATTTCAATTTATTCAGTCTAGACAGTTGAATATCAAAATTGGCAAATGGTATTGTTATCTATGATATATATTGCCATATTCAAATCAGATTCGGAATCTAGAGTCTATAAACGAGCAAAATGTTAATGTTGAATATATTGTGCAGCCTAACCTAGATGTCTTGTATAATGGATTTTCCTTCTGTATGTTAGATTTCGGGGTCAGGGCAAAAGCTCGCTAGAATTTTGTAAGAATTGTAGATAAAATCTATTTTTTGGTTACGTTACTGGAATAGTATTAAGATTGGCTGTCAGTATCACATACTATTTTTAACCCACGACAGAAGACTATGTTTGATGATAATCGGTTCTGGCGTTCAAAAGTTATGGGCCGTTTTACTGTTTGAATAGGGGTGTTTTCGAAAGATATCGTGCCATAATTATGTTAGTTCAATAGATTTTCGATCGAAGCGCGTCAACATAAATTATGTAACAATTATGTAACAATAAAAATGTGTCGGGTGTTTTTTTTTTTTAATTCTTTTTGTTTTAGCTGCAAGTCCATAATTGATAAATATAATACATTATGGTACAAGTGTGCAATGTTGGTGATTACCGCTGAGGCGCCATTAAGACCTGAGCCGTAGGTGAGGGTCTTAAGAGAGCCGAGGACGGTAATCATCAATACACACGTGTATCATACGACGTTTTTCAACACACTTGTGAAGAAAATAATACAAAAAAAATATTTTCAACAGTAAAAACGAGTTGTGAAATTTTTTTCACAATGGCGGGCATAATTAATCAGTTTTTCTATGCGCGCGCATTTATCAATGGCGATCGGCCATAGACTAAAAGAATGAGGTTTCTTTTTTTTTTGGCTTTTCGTGTATAGTGTTTTAGCCACGTACAAAATAGGGAATTTCAATTATTCTTAATTACAGAGCAAATAAAATTTATATTTGAGTGAAAGTTTTATTTATTAAGCACGTACAAGTTTAAATTATCTATTTAAATACGAAGTTGCATGAAATGAGCAAGCAATAGGCACATTAATTTATTTGTACTATTGAGCACGATCTTTTTTGTATCGAAACTTTTTTAAGAACAAAGCAACTCAACCAATAAATTAAAAAAACTCTATAACTCACTTGTGAATAACAGCAATGGAAAAGTCACAGTTTGATAACAGGTATCATTATGTGCCTAATTGCGGTGAAAATAGAGTCACTTTATGAGCAAGTGTGTTGAAAAATAAATTACTCCGATTTTTTGCCGTCTTTCCAAAAAAGAGGCGGTTCAATGTTCGGCGACTTTTCCGTCAATTGTGAACCGAATCTGAAAATTATTTTATTGTTTGAAAGAGTATGTTCCCGAAGATCAAACTCGATTGTTGTGTAGATCTGATGAAGAACTTCGGAGATATAACAAAACTCTTCAATAAATGACGGCAAATCTCTCGGGATTGCTGCAATCGCATGTCTGTTCAGTTACACCATGTCATATAATAACATCACGCCAGTATGATCTAAAGGGGTACGAAGATGTGTACAGTTAGTTCACCCTGGTACACAATCATTCCACCGGTTATATTCAAGATTCATGTTATTCGGGTATTTTTCTATCTTTCTAATCTATTCTGGCTTTGAAAATTATAGGTACTATAGAACTTTGTCATTATATATACCACAGCTAAAAAGCAGAAAAATAAAAATCTCTTTTACAAACAAATACAACAGAGTTCCAAAAAAAAAATTACTATTCGGTGTCAAAAACGAAGAAACGAAAACAGGAACACCGAATGCCGAAATTTAAGTTATTTTTCACTTTGAAGTGTTTTTAAAGTCGGTTTTATATTTTTGTAAAAAAGTTTTAATATTCAATCAATCTGCCTCGCCTTTTCCCAACTATGTTGGGGTTGGTCTAGTCTCACCGGATTCAGCTGAGTACCAGTGTTTTACATGGAGTGACTGCCTATCTGACCTCCACATTCCAGTAAATGGGTAACACGATAACCCCTTGGCAAGACGGTGTCAGATCTCAGGCTTTTGATTACCCGTAACGACTGTCAAAGAAAATGGTCACCCATCCACGGACCGACCTCGTCAAGTGTTGCTTAACCTTGAAGATCGACCCTTGAGGCTGTTATTGTTTAACCACAATGTAATTAAGTAATATACTACTGTTGTTTCTAGCCTTTGTGGCAAGTTGTATTTAGTTTTACCTAAGAACAATAAAATCAAAATTACTTTTCCCTATGACTTATTCAAAAACGAAAAGCATACAAAACATTGCTAAAAAAAACTGACCAAGTGCGGACTCGCGCACGAAGGATTCCATACCACTGTCGCAAAAACGGCAAAAAAATCATGTTTGTTGTATGGGAGCCCCACTTAAATAATTCTGTTTTTAGTATTTGTTGTTATAGCAGCAACAGAAATATCATCATCTGTGAAAATTTCAACTGTCTAGATATCACGGATCATGAGATACAGCCTGGTGACAGACAGACAGGCAGTCAGACTGACGGACCGCGGAGTCTTAGTAATAGAGTCCCGTTTTTACCCTTTGGGTACGGAACCCTAAAAAGAACCTACAAATTACGGTAAAGAAAAAGAAAGTAGTCTTAAGTTAGGATTTATGTGTTCCTCTCTGTACACGTCAGCAATGCGTACTACCAAGAAATCGCCATTACCTCTAGAAGCCCAACAAAATTAACGTAGGTAGGTATATTACACAAGAAACACAAAAGCCAGGCCGCGTAAGACTATTTCTGCACTAATGAGGCCATCTACTTTGACTTTTGTCCTCAAAAGGCCACCAACGCAAAAAAAATAGTCAATTAGTGTTCTACAAAACGTTCTCACTAATTAACTTGATCGAGTCCTTTTATTCTGGAGTTCCTTTTAATTTGTTTTGCTATCTCTGCCTCTGTCAGAATATACTAACAGATGAATATTAAGTTAGAATTACGATATTTTTTACAATCTCCTAAAAAATGTTGATCACTTATAAAGTTTACAAAACCTTGTCTAAAGTATTAGGGGACCTAATACTTTAGACAAGGTTTAGTAAACTTTCCTTGGTAAGCTGTAGTTCTCGCCAAATTTCTTGGTCGCCCTGAAGTTGGCTACAATGACTGCGCAGTAGTAAATCTCATACAAAAGCATAGTTGGTCGCTGTGTTGAACTCAAGACAATGTTCGTGTTCTTTTACCAAAATTAGCTTGCTGTCAGGTTAAATATTATTATTTTTTAATTTCGTTTTTATGTGTATTTTTTTAATTTTATTTTTTGGTAAGACTGTCGTTGGTATCGTTTACTGTTATTGTCGGAGCTGATGAAGATTGCTACTATCTTTGCATTATATAGAGTTAATCTTTCTAGTATTATATAGCAGCATAGCCAGCATTGTGTGAGTACCATGTACTTCAGAGCTATCATTGTCTAGATACCTACGTCTTCTATTGACTTGAATGACTCCGGTGGTTGAGAGTATGTCATGCCCACTCAAATGTCTCGCCGATGGTGGCGCGTGTGTCGGATCATTTAGCTCCCTTCAAAATGGTTGAGCTGAATGGTGCTGATACATGTGTCATGTTCGTGAACGGGCGCTGTCGGTTGGGACTGGTCATCTCTTAGCTGCCATGGTTTGTTTTAATTGATTCTAATTTTATTTCTGAATTGTCTTTTTATATTTACTATGGACACTTTTAACTTTCTACATCGTTCTCACATAATGTGTAATCTCAACATGAATGATGTAACAAATGATTTGTAATAGTTACCTAATTGAAAAAGAGTGTCCATGGAGTTTCTTGCCCGTTCTTCTCCATAGAGATCTACGCCTTGGAATGGGCATCTACGGTACTTTCACAGTTATTATGTCTTGTGACTGGGACTGTAGCACCATAATTTTGTAATATTTTATTTTGTCTTTTGACAATTCAAAAGTGCCTGTAACTGGCCTACTTGAAATAAAGTGCTTTGACTTTGAAAAACAGCACTGATCTTGCGCATGGGAAAACCAACTTCAGAACGGCCACGAAGTTTGGTGAAAACTATACAAAGGAAAGTGTACTATTACTGGTTACTATTACGTTGCTTTTGTTTTAGGTACTTTTATGTCTATTTTTAACAGCAGCAAATTTACAGTATGAAAGAGAACTTTTAATGCTTTAAAAACTTATCTTTTATTAGGGTTCCGTACTCAAAGGGTAAAAACGGGACCCTATTACTAAGACTCTGCGGTCCGTCTGTCTGTCTTTGTGTCTGTCTGTCCGTCAGTCCGTCTGTCCGTCTGACCGTCTGTCCGTCTGTCCGTCTGTCCGTCTGTCCGTCTGTCCGTCTGTCCGTCTGTCCGTCTGTCCGTCTGTCCGTCTGTCCGTCTGTCCGTCTGTCCGTCTGTCCGTCTGTCCGTCTGTCCGTCTGTCCGTCTGTCCGTCCGTCCGTCCGTCCGTCTGTCCGTCTGTCCGTCTGTCCGTCTGTCCGAATGTCCGTCTGTCCGTCTGTCACCAGGCTGTATCTCATGAACCGTGATAGCTAGACAGTTGACATTTTCACAGATGATGTATTTCTGATGCCGCTATAACAACAAATACTAAAAACATAGTAAAATAAATATGTAGGTGGGTCTCCCATACAACAAACGTGGTGTTTTTTGCCGTTTTTTTTTTTTGATAATGGTACGGAACCCTTCGAGCGCGAGTCCGACTCGCACTTGGCTCGTTTTTTTTTATATTTTTAACCGAGCCTCTCAGACCTCGTTTAACTACTCCGTGCCTGACGATAAGCTCAAGCAAAAAAAAAAAAAATTCAAATTGGTGTCTCTGCGGAAGAGCATGACACTTTTTGTACTGAAATAATCATTATCGACCGAGCGAAAGTTTTACAAAACCTTTCAATTTAACCGTTGTTTTTATTGTTTCTGTCTATTATTCCATTTCTGACAAAATATATTTACTTCATGTACAGGAATCATTCACAAAACTCTTATAACCATTTAATATCCTTTTCAAATCGTTAACAATTTCTTTAATAAAAATTCCGCACTTTATACAGGAATCTGATTCAAAGAATGCCAATAAGTTTCTGAATTCTTTATCGTAAATTCGAAAGTGTTGATGTTTGTAAACCAATCTCGTCTCTATGGTGAAACGGATTGAGCTATACTTAGATACCTATTTTGGTTTATAAGAAGACCATAGCTGGTGAAATGTGGGTGTTCTATAGGTGCACATGTGCCTAACCCTTCGAGGAATATAGGCGTGATATTATGTCATGTTATTTTGTGTTGTGTTGCGTTTTGTTGTGTTGTATTTTGTTGTTTTGTGTTGTGTTGTTTTGTTTTGTTTTGTGTTGTTTTGTTTTGTGTTGTTTTGTGGTGGGATGTTATATGTTATGTAACCTAAATCAAAGGCTCTACCATACTATGGTTCCAGAGTGAGAGAGAGCCGGAGCTATACAGGACGAATAGCAGTATCCCTTTTTCATCGTCATAGAATGCCCTGCACTTGTAAATCTAGATGTTTGGGATGAATCTAGACTTTTTCATATAAAGTCGCGAGAACAACTAGTCTTTTTTCAGATTAAACAGGGCCAAGCTATAACGTGGAATCGACAATTTTATTTGTTTTCATCTCGTCCAAATGTTCAAGTTTTCAATACTGTTTTATGCCTCTCCAAATTCCTGTTTCTTTTGTTGTAAGATTGTTTTTAGTTAAATATTTTATTATTATATTTTATCCTTAGCTTGTATTCTAGCCCGTTCTGGCGGAAAAGGAGTCGAGGCTTTTAAACAATTTTACACAAAGTATGTTTTTTTTATTTTTATTTGTGATGGATTTGCTCTTGACTCTAGTCTAGGTCATAGGTGACAGAGACAGAGAGAGAGAGCTTTAGTGTAAAATTGGTAATAATCCATATTTTTAAACCTATGCAACTTCTGAGCTAAGCTGTGTCCTAGTTCTGAGCTACGCTATGACCTAACTTCTAAGATATGCCATTGCTTTCCTAGTTAGAGATCTATTTATCCCTCAATTTAACAAAATACATCTAAACCGCATTCGGGCCAATCCAATCATGGTCTTACTGTCTTACACCAACAAACCGTTATATAACACCAATCAATCTATTGCTATTGTAACAATAGTCCTCAGAACAAATGGCAGTTACTATTGGGAAACAAACCGTTCGATTCCGGGTCGGATCCGAGCCGGCAATCCCGCGGATTGTGGACGAATTCAATTTTCTTCGCGTCGATAACTGAAACAATAACATGTCCAACCACTCCGGTTAGAAATACGAGTATTGGAGTATTAGGTACACAATGTTTTGAAATACAAGCTGGTAAATCATAATACTCGTATCACGCCTGTTTACCTACATTTTTTTTTTATTATTGGTAGGCTTGCGCTTGACCACTATCTCACCTGATGGTAAGCGATGATGTGGTTGACGATGAAGCACGTTTGCCTAGAAGAAACCTATTCACTCTTGACTTAAATACTCCCAGGTTGTAGCTCTCAGGAAATACAGACTCCGGCAGGGAATTCCACTCCTTAGCTGTACGCATAATGAAAGTATTCCCAAAACGTTTGGTGCGTATGGGTGGGATGTCTACCATGTACCGATGACGCATCGCCGTACGCCTTATATTCCGATGATGGAACGGGCTAGGAGGAATTAGTTCATGCAATTCCAACGCACACTCCCCGAAATGTAACCGATAAAAAACCAACCAACAACCTACATATCGCCAGTCATGTTTTAGTCGAGGAGACGAGCCTATTGCCACCAACCGAATGGTGGGCTAATTCCATCAAGGACCTCCACCAATTATTTCCATCCGTTCGTGAGCGGCTGGTCAGGACGTGGCTGGAGGTGGATAACTGTGTTGCCCAATTTCTCAAAGGATATGGTAACATTAAAAGTAAATTTTATTATTATCCTTCAAGCTTGTTGCCTTGCCTTTATGTCAATGTTCTACATCTGAGTGCGAATACGATCTGCACATCATATATAATAGGAGTGTATTCTTTGGCAGAATGCACGCAATATTATGTTGGATAATCTACATGCTGCATCTAGAGTTGTTTACTATACGGACCTTGTAGAAACTAGAACAAATTTCCGTGCGTTCAAACGTTTTTGCCATACCTATTATTGGAATCAAATATATATCATCAATCAATACATATAATAAATCTGTAGAAAAGTCGTTTTAGTACATCGAAAATAAAATTTAAAAAATTGCCAGGGTGTTAAAGGATAACCAACAGAATCCATTACTAGCATTTTCGGAAGTTTTGTCTGTTTGTCTGTTTATTTGTGCACGCATTACGTAAAATGTACGAAACCAATATAGATAATTTTTATACAAAAAAAAATGTGCGTTACTTGGAGTATTACTTAGTTTTGTTTCATTGCAATCGGTTCACTCTATCAAAAGTTATATGAATTTAAAGTGTTCAAGAAGTAAAATTATCACAACACTCTCATTTCAGATACACGGACAGTTGAACTGGATATTTGATAGATGGCGTTGTACATTTGCAGTCATTTTCTGAATTTCTGAATTCTCCGCGAAGGAATGATCGAACACTAGAAAAAAATTGGTAGGTAGGTAAGTAAGGTAGGCAGGCAAGTAAGTAGCGTAAGGTAGGCAGTCAGTTGACGAGAGCGAAACCGCGGGCACAGCTGGCAACAGTGGTGCTAGGCAACTGGGCTTATCCCAGTTGTTAACGACCCTTTATGCCTTGTTTGCTCTGTGGCAACAGTGGCAACAGTGGTGCTAGGCAATTGGGCTTATCCCAGTTGTAAACGACCCTTTGTGCCTTGTTTGCTCTGTCTGCTGCTTGACACGGAGCAGATTTTTCCTACTCCTCTGTTATTATTTTCTGATTAATTACGTTGCGGGCTCCAAGACAATTAAATTCATTCGCCGGGACTTCTTCGAGCTTCATTGCCTCGGCGCTTTTCTGGTAGTCACCACTGTTGATTCTGCCTTTCAGGAATTGCAGAGTTTGGGAATAGTGCGATGGGATTGACCCAAATAAAAAATTAAAAAAACCGAGCACAAGCTTACAAGCTGGTAAAAGAGGACTAATATTGAGTAATTTTATCAAGATCACAGTTTGTGCCTGTGGCCAACTCTGTTCTGTCTCTTGCTTAACATTAAAGGAAAATTATGTTTTTTCTAAGTCCATTGTTATTATTCTCTGAAAAACTTCGTAATTTACCTTTGTTGAGAAGTTTCGTCATACTGGTTCACTATGTCAAAGAAGGACGCCCTCGACCTCTTTTGCCTTCACTTAGGCTCAGAGGAGTCCTCACGACGTGCTACTCTTGCCGTTCTCATGACCTAAATCCGTACCTTCTCAATCTACTTTCCGTTAACACAGAAGCTGGCCTAAAATTTGTAATTTTTGTCACAATCAAAACTCATAGCGTACCTCCTGTAATTTTAAACGATTTGTCGCTCTTCCGTTGTTTACCTGATGATCTAAATTAAAGATTATATTTATTGGCAGGTCGCGTAGACAGGACCGTCGGAAACTTTTAATTACTTCTTAGTTTGTGTCCATGCTAGATGCCTCATAGTAAGAGCATGGAAAATGTTTTAATGATTGTCTATCGGTATAGGTACATTATCTACAATTTAATTAGAAAATAAGATAACTGAAGATCTCTACTAAACGTGGGCAGGTAATCTGTGACGTGAACAGATTGATTTTGTACTTCCTATACTTTACCTAAAATATTGTTTTTAAACATTTTCTAATATTTGTTTATGTAATTAAATATAGTGTTACTTAATCCCTCCGTATTTCAGAAATAGGACCTATAATTGCACTTTCCGGAGTAGAAAGATCTCCTTAAATCTTTCCGCACCTACATTGTCATTTCGAAACATGGAATTCAGCCAGACAGTTACTTACATTGCCGCAACCGATCGTCGTAAACCGAACTTGTCTGGACGTAAGAGGATGTTATGTTAAATCGCTAAACTCTTTTTTATTACATATAAAGAACAATATTATTGATAACTTAACTTATTAGTTCTGGGCTTCTGGCAGTGACATTGAGGTGCAACTCTAGTTCAAAGTTAAGTTCATTTCGATAAAAATTGGGAAAAAATCGTATAACCGGTTGAGTGCCATAATTACCGAAACAATTAAAGAGCCATTGGGCCTCGCGTGGATCCACGTTTCAGACACTCACGGGGTTAATCCATGCAGTTATTATTGAGTTAGTTAAAGTTAAATAGACCTAGGTACCTACTTGTTAGGCAACACCAGATCAAAGAGTATCCGATAAAGATTAACTGAAATTAATCAACTTAAAATAACAGAATCGATTACACGACATGACTCTAACGATTATCAAAATCTTGTCGATAAACCTCAGCTCACCTCTAGTGTAAGGGTACCAAACTTTGCAATAAAACAATTTGAAAGTATCGATAAAGATGTACACAGCGAATAGCAACTGTCTATAAAGTATAAATACTTCAAAATTAATTAATTCTTGCTACTTGTATTGATTTTACTTAGCTGACTCGAATTGGAATTACAATCTTTTTAAGTAAATATAGCTGACATTTTAATGTAAACGAAAGATTTTAAACAATTATTATTTGAACAAACATAGATGTTTAATATCTGAATATCGGTGGGTGAAAATTAAATGTTCACAAACACATAACTTATATAATTCACATGGGATAGTCAGAAACTACTCCACCTGCTACAATCCTTACAATACTTATTACGTAAACGACCCTTTGTGCCTATTGGCCTTATTTCTTCTGTCACCTGCTTGGTATGGAGGGAAGTGGAAATTTGTATATTCTTTTCTGATTAATTTCGTTGCGGGCTCCAAGACAGTTAAATTTCATTCTCCGGGACTTCGTCGAGCTTAATTGCCTCGGCGCTTTTCTGGTGGCCGCCACTGTTGATTCTGGCTTTCAGGAGTTGCAGCGGTTTGGGAATAATGCGGTGGGATAGTCCCAAAAAAAAACTTATTACGTTGATACTTTTTTGCTAAAAAGTTAAGTGACTTCAAATTGAACCAAAGAGCTACACTGTTCCCACTAAAGGATGAAAACAGTTCAAGCAGTTTCCGCATTTCACTATGTTTACGTATCAGAATCGTTTCAGCCGAAAGACATCTACTGTTGGACATCTTTACAAGTTTCGCCTCATTGATTGATTCTGTGTATCCAGTGAACTCTCGTGGTCCTCACCAGCCGGTCTATTCTGCAAACATAAGTAGAGTAAGGTAGAAGTGAATTATCATTACTATAATGAAATCTATTATTAACTATTATCAATTTTTTATGCAATGTTTTTAAATATTTTTATCATTTTTTATCAAATGTTTTACAATTATTAACTGATATCTTTTTATTTTTATGAAATTTTTATTTTTTTTATATAATCCATAATTAAATAAGTTATATGTTTCTTCTTATTAATTTATCAGTCTTACAACTAATTTAATGTATTAACCGAAAATCTTATTTGTATATGTTATGTCACAGATAATATAATACTAGCATACAGATGCCTCATCCCATACAAAGAAACCGTGCGCCCCCTAAGGAGCGGTTTTCATCTGATTAATCTTGTTATTTTTGTTAGTACATCAATCGCGCTCGATCCCATTTCACGACAATAGATGGTGTTAGCAGCGATTTGCAAGTAAAAGGGTTTAATAGGTACGTGAATATTTTTTATTTAAATACAGTGAAGGTTCGTTTTATACTATTTTTTTGCACGTTTTTACAGTATTTTTGCACCAAAATGTGTTACAATGCAAATTTATCGAGTGGAATGTCTCATTAATTTAAAAATGCGCCATCTATTGGCATCAATTTTAAATGATATGTTCAAATAATCTTTGAAATGTGAATTAAGAGCCCAATATTCCATAATTTTGTACTTAGAGAGTTGATTAAACAAGAACATACAATTTTTATGTTCAATTCCAGAAAATGTTAATTATACACACAATTCTATTCTATTCTATTGAATTGTGTGTACATGTCGCGCCATCTAGTGAGATTTATTTGAACAAAATTTTCTTTCTTAGCAATGAGAGGTTATGTTCACCTATAAGTAACATGTTTGCACAGAATGATGTTTTATGTATATTACAATTATATGTAAGATTTTTTGTAAACGTGTAGTTGGTGTTCCTATCAATAAATAAACAAATTATTCCACCTTCATTAAATGGATTTATAGCTCACGTCATGTTCACTTCAACTAGGTTTTCACGGTGAGTGATTTACAGAATAGCACTACAGATCAAGTGGTCCACCTTGTAAGGGACCTTCCAAAGCCTGCCTCTTGCGGTACACCGTGGTCACCACTCCAGAAGCTTTTGGCTCTATGGGCCATCCGTTCTGTGGGCAATATGTCCTGTCGACTTCCACTTTAGTTTGGAAATTTTAGGACTATGTCAGTTACATTACCTCTCCTGCGATTTTCTTCATTGCTGATTCGATCACACGGGGAAACTCAACGTATATAACTCAATCAACGTATAACGATCCCATGTCCCAGACTTAGGCATATGAGAGCTGGTGGGCTATAGTCAACTACGTGGGTTCAACGCTGGTTGGTGGATGTAACGTCATATCGTAAACACAATTTGACATCACTAACGTATACCATAAGTTTTAGTGGTATAGGATAAATTGAAAAACACTTCTCTAGTTCAAATGTAACCACAGTGATCAATCACGAGAGCTATTCTATTAAATTAATATAGCAATTTAACTAAAGGTCCAACTCACGTTAATTACGTTAACCACTTTGAAAGCGGCACGGTCAACGACCAGTGGCCCAGTTGTTGAAGTTCCAACTAGTATTTTGTTAGTTGCTCAGTGTAGTTAATGATCGTGTAAACTATATGCCTTACATTACCTTCGTAGAGTGAGTTTTGTAGGTAATTCTTGATAGAACCTAAGGTTATAGGTACATATTTTGAACTCTCTCTCTACGCGAATAAAACCCTGTTGGTCATTATAGCTCCTAAACAGGGGGACCGATTTTAGTGCGGTTAACATTTTGAGGATAAGGTTGGCACAGGAGCGTGGAGATTAACACTTAAGAGGAAACAGGGGCAGAGAGCGCCGACTGAATTTCCTTAGTAAAAAGTCATAATTCGAGGTTTGGCTCTCGTCTCTTTTCTTCTCCAATATTAGACCAATTTAAAAGATATTCCGTAAACTGAAAATTAAATATATATACTATGTCCCTATGTTTTCTTTTTTAATGATACATTATCTTTAGGAGCACTAGAGCCCTCAAAAAATGCTCAAAATTGCGCTGTCAACAGAGGCTTAGTGTGCAAATTTGATAAATATAAATGAAAAAAGGAAATAGGGACATAGTATATATCTTACTTTACCAGTTTATGGAATATCTTTTAAATTGGTCCAATATTGGAGGAGAAAAGAGACGAGAGCCAAACCTCGAATTATGACTTTTTACTAAGGCAATTCAGTCGGCGCTCTCTTCCCATATTTCGTCTTAAGAGGCCTTTGCCTAGCAATCAGGCTGTGGATAATGATGATGATTTTTAGGGTTCCGTACCCGAATGGTCCAAACGGAACCCTATTGCTGTCACTCGCGTGTCCTTCCGTCTGTCCGTCGTCTGTCACAAGCCAAACGGTTGGAGCTATAGTCTTAAAATTTTCACAGTATAAGCATCTTGTTGACCCAAAGCCATACAAATTGTGATAAAATATTTTTAAGAGGGGCTTCCATACAGCTATAGGGAAGCGTGAAAATTTTACCTGTCCATCGAGTAGTGTATCGTAGTTTTGAACTCGTTGAGTAGATAAATACTGTATTTGTAATTTTAAAATTTTTTAGGAAACAAAGGAATGAGAAGCCACCAAAGTCAGCTTTTTTTTACAAAATTTAGTTCCGAAGATTTTTTTAAACCCCATTGACCTATGAACTTGAAATGTTGTGCTAATGTTTAATATTACGTATTATTTACTAACAAATACCAATATATTCATAAATCAGAATTTTTCTTTGAAATGCCCTCATTTTTCCTATTACAAACAACTTAATTTTGCGGTTGGGTACGGAACCCTAAATGTGTGAAGTTCGACACGCACTTGGCCGGTTTTTTTTTATTTACAAACCAATATCATCAAAACTCATACCACAAACTGCAAAAATATCCAACATAGTTAGTGATTATTATAAGTTTTTGTTGCTTATTAAATAATTACATTCTGGGTGCAGGTAAAGTAGAAGTGTTAACTACACTCAAAACTTTCAGTACAAATTGTACATACATCACGAAACTTGCGCTTATTGCGTACGTTAAGTAAAATACGAGTATATGTAGTTGTTTCAAAAGAAGTTCCGAGTTTTGCTTATGTTTATTAGAATATATGAGAGTTTCGCGGTCATGTTTTACAAGACTGGCTGGTAGCTGGTAAAAGTTTTAAATATAAATAAAGACAGTTTTTGCCTATGCACAGTCACTAAATAAACCTCAGAAAAATACTTAATTAAATCTACAGTAATCTATACTATAATAATAATAATTAGTTATATTATTTATTACAATTAGTTCACGAAAATGGAAATATCACATTGTACTGGGATCGGTCCATCATCACTTGTAACACATATTTTGTTCACACTATGTATGTTAGCGACATCTGCCTCCTTTTTGCCAAACAAGTTCGGTTAGTTGTGTCGCTAATCGATTGTTTGATCATTTGGGTACTAGATGGCGCTGACATACGTATGACATAGATGAAAGTTTAAATAAAATATATTCTATTTGTGTGAAATCATTTAATTCAATAAGCACACAAATTCAACATACAAATTAATAAATTATTAAATTCTTTTCAAATTAGTTACATAAAAAATGATAATTTAGTAAAAGGCCTATGGCTTAAAAGCAAAGTATTCAAGGTCTGTAGTTGCAATGACGAGTGAACTTGCGTTGGGAGGACGGTGTCAAAAATCCATAACCTCAAAGGCAAGGATCAAAAGAAAAGTTACGTAATGCTATATGGGGCAAGGCTGGCTAGCGTCAAGATGAAAAGCTCATCATAATCAATGATCTAGTAGGCGCTGTGAGTATTATTTTGAATTTGTCTGAATGCCCATTTTCATGACACATGTGCGTTTGATCTTAACATGCAATTTTCTTCTCCTTGGCAGGGCTCCAAATGCCTCTTTAGGTATAATTTAATATATATATGAATAGCTAATGGTCATCTAGCTGTTCAAGCTACAGCAGTCTCCTCTTGCAAAAGGTTCCGAGCATTATAGTTATCATCTGGTATCCAGCAAGCTCACGGACAGCTACACAGAGAGCGATGCTGTTTGAGGAATCATATCTCCAGCATTGAATATTGTGGGTAATCTATATCCCTTCAGAAAGTGAGTGGTCCATACTTTGTAACCTCAAGATATTATATTGATGGAATGTGTGCTTGAAGAATTAAATTAGTTGACCAAACTTGAATGTGTTTTACTTCAGTCAGCTTCATGTGAGTTAGTCCCTACAGTTGTCTCAAGCTACTTGCTACCCACGAGTTAGCCGGTTGGGTAAGGAAAAGCTACCTTACAATTGGCGCCCAACGTGGGGCATGAAGTTTTACTGAAGTACTTAACTTTTTTATTTTGTGTCTAGAATAACTTTAATATTTACTTAAGAACTTAACCAAACTATTGGTTAACTTCAATATTGTTTAATTTCAATCTTAAAATAACAAAACATTAACTTTATATAAATTTCAAAGTGCGGTTATAGTCACATTTTTACTTAAAAACTATAACCTTTTCACTAATGAATGTTTTGTTAGACTTGATATAAATTACTCTAATTTAACATAGTTGATATAACTGTTAATTAGATATATATTTAAGGAACAAACAATTGTTTTGTTCAACATGCATAAAGCATTTCTTTAAACTAAAAATAAAAAAAACAAAACACCTGCATTATATAAAAGTTTAAAAGTGGGGTTATAGTCACATATTTTAGATTTAAACTATATACCTTTTCACTAATGAATGTTTTGTTTTACTGATAATTAGTTTTGAATATTTAGAACAAAAAGTGTTTTTTGTTCAACATGCATAAAGCAACTTTGTTTGTCTATCTTCATAAAGAAGAACTTATTAAACATGTACTTAAATGTTTTTATATATGTCAACAGATCTTAAAGCAACTGGAGACGTGGATTGCAAGCAGTGTCGTTCCTGTGTAGTCTGTAGTGGATTTGAAGCATCAAACTAATGGACTAACCCGCACATACGTTGTCGGATAAGGTACACATGTGTTCGGAAACCTGATGCTGAGCTGTTTCATTTAAATAAAAGTAAATTCAGGAAGTACTTTTACAATTATATGTATCGTAGCTCGCTTTTAAAATCACTTAATGAGAATTTCTCAAATGATTATTTTTTCAAACTAAATCATTCAAACTAAAAATAAATAAAACTTAATTTCTAAATTCTCTTGGAAGATACTGATGCTAAGAGAAGTTGTGGGACATCTATATATCTATTTAAAGATGATCTCACTGGCGCCCTATCTTAAAATAAATAAAATAAAATATTTCAAACAATTAGTAATGACTTATTAGGATGTTTACACTGTGTCAAAAGAAACACAATCAAATAGTAAATTCTGAGTATCATAGTAGCTATGTTATGTTGATTTCTTCCTATATGGAAGCAACAGGCACCTGCTATGGTTAAAATACTAGTGTTTATTGTACACAACATACCTAAATTTGTACATGTGAACAGTGCATAAGCTTATTAGGTTATTTTTTTTCGGTGTCAACTAAAAGAAACACAAAGTGGTATTTGTGGTAGATATGTTATGTTGTTTCCTATATGGAATGCAACAAACAATGCCATAATAAAAGATAAGTGTTTCTTGTACACGGAATGCCTGAAGCTGTCCATGTCAACAATGGTCCTCAATTGATTTACATACATTAATTTAAAGTATGAAAACTCCTAGTTAATGTTCATTATTGTGTTAAAGGTTTAATATTTGCACCAATTCAATAATGGAGGTGCAAATATTTAATTGAGAAAGGGATGAATGAATGCTTGTAGGGTATAAGGATTTTTTTTTTTCAAAATTTATTCGATATCAATCATTTATAGGTTATGTATGTATATGGAAGGATGAAAGGTAACACAATGATGCAAAAACTTAGTAGTATTCTCATTATAATCTTAACTTAAATAGACATTTACTGAAATCTATACAGCGAATAGGTGCTCAATGTAATGCTTTCCTTATTGTTATGGGGGTATTTACTTTCTGTTGCGAATCTTAACTTGATTAGGTATTGTCCTATCTATACAACGGATGGGTACTTAATGTAACATTTGCTATTTTAGAAAGCAATGTTACTTTTTGCTATGAATCTTAACTTGATTAGGTATTTGTCATATATGAGCAAAAACTTGGTAGTTTTCTTTTTATGAAATTCAACTTAAATAGACATTTACCCACATCTATACAATGAATGGGTGCTCAATGTAATGCACTCCATATTGTTGTGGGGTGATTACTTTCTGTTTCGAATCTTAACTTGATTGGGTATGTTCCTATATCTATACAACGGATGGGTTCTTAATGTGACGTTTGATATTTTAGAAAGCAACGTTGCTCTTCATTAAGAATCTTAGCTGGATGTGGTACTTTCCTACATTTGTTTGTTTGTATTTGATCAACAACTTGATACTTGAAATAACACTTGTTTTATCTGAAGGCAGTGTTACTTGTTGATGTAAAACTTAAGTAGATGGGACATTTTTGTCTATATTTATATAATGAAAGGTTGAATCTCTTTAGATTCTAACCTGAACGTTAAACGTTTAATATACTAAAATCCTTAGTAAATCAAGCATTAACTTTAATCAAATTGGATTAAGGCTTGACTTATAAATAAGCTAACTGCTTGGCGGTTGTGCTGTGATAAATGAATGTTATGCATTACTAATTTATTGTAGGACAATTACTAAGTATGTTTGATTAGTTTTAGATAAGAGCAATCAAAGTTCGTATCCTATAGTTAATATACTATCTCTATTATTTTAATATTTAGTATATTTGTTTTGAACCTATTTCTTTTTTAGAAAACTTAATGTAGGTAGTTCTAATATAAATTATATTTGACTACCTCAATAACTGTCAAGGAAAATGATAATTTCACATTGTGCATGGGTATTGACTAAATCAAATTAAAAAATTGTTTCACAATTTTTTTAACCGGGAAAGAAGATATTGTAACACATATTTTGTTCACACTATGTATGTTAGCGACATCTGTCTCCTTTTTGCCAAACAAGTTCGGTTAGTTGTGTTGCTAATCGATTGTTTGATCATTTGGGTACTAGATGGCGCTGACATACGTATGACATAGATGAAAGTTTAAATAAAATATATTCTATTTGTGTGAAATCATTTAATTCAATAAGCACACAAATTCAACATACAAATTAATAAATTATTAAATTCTTTTCAAATTAGTTACATAAAAAATGATAATTTAGTAAAAGGCCTATGGCTTAAAAGCAAAGTATTCAAGGTCTGTAGTTGCAATGACGAGTGAACTTGCGTTGGGAGGACGGTGTCAAAAATCCATAACCTCAAAGGCAAGGATCAAAAGAAAAGTTACGTAATGCTATATGGGGCAAGGCTGGCTAGCGTCAAGATGAAAAGCTCATCATAATCAATGATCTAGTAGGCGCTGTGAGTATTATTTTGAATTTGTCTGAATGCCCATTTTCATGACACATGTGCGTTTGATCTTAACATGCAATTTTCTTCTCCTTGGCAGGGCTCCAAATGCCTCTTTAGGTATAATTTAATATATATATGAATAGCTAATGGTCATCTAGCTGTTCAAGCTACAGCAGTCTCCTCTTGCAAAAGGTTCCGAGCATTATAGTTATCATCTGGTATCCAGCAAGCTCACGGACAGCTACACAGAGAGCGATGCTGTTTGAGGAATCATATCTCCAGCATTGAATATTGTGGGTAATCTATATCCCTTCAGAAAGTGAGTGGTCCATACTTTGTAACCTCGAGATATTATATTGATGGAATGTGTGCTTGAAGAATTAAATTAGTTGACCAAACTTGAATGTGTTTTACTTCAGTCAGCTTCATGTAAGTTAGTCCCTACAGTTGTCTCAAGCTACTTGCTACCCACGAGTTAGCCGGTTGGGTAAGGAAAAGCTACCTTACACACTGACAGGACTATTATCGCTAACAAGCCTGATATAGTGGTGGTGGACCGAATCGAGAGGCGTGCAATGATTGTTGATATTACCGTCCCGCATGACGGGAACCTCGTGAAAGCCGAGAAAGATAAACAAATCAAGTATCTTGACTTGGCTCGCGAGGTTGTCGACATGTGGAATGAGGACACATGCAGCGATCATTGTACCGATAGTCGTGTCAGCCAATGGCTTAATAGCCACGAGCCTCGACCAACATCTTAGGAGGCTCTCGTTAGGCAGCTGGGTCAAGGGCCTGATCCAGAAAGCAGTACTGCTGGACACGGCTCGTATTGTTAGGAGGTTCCTCTCTCTGGAGCCCTGACCACCGGTAGCTTGGACCCTGTTCCCGATACCGCTGGGCCTCTTTTTTAATTTTTTTTTAATGTTTTTACAATAAGAAAAGAAATTGAATAAAGGGGATAATAATATATTATTATAAAGAGGAAAGATTTTTTTGTTTGTTTGTACCGAATAGACTCCGAAACTACTGAACCGATTTGAAAAATTCTTTCACCAATAGAAAGCTACATTATTCCTGGGTGATATAGGCTATTTTTTAATACCGAAAATGGGTCCTGTGGGTTGGTCCATGGGAGCGAAGCCGCAGGCAACAGCTAGTATTATTATAAATCCGAAAGTTTGTGTCACACTGTTAAGTTTTCACCTCTAAACCGCTAATCAGATTTTGATAAAACTTTACACAATAATAGACTGTAAACTGGATTAGGACAAAGGATACTTTTCATCCTCATAGTCACTTCCCTTGGGATAATAAAACACATTTCACGCAGGTGAAGCCGCGGGCAGAAGCTAATAAAATGCATCAAAATAAATACTTCGAAACCTTAGACAGTATTCATGAATTCAGGAAAAGTATGGAGCAAGTATTTATCATACAAATAAAGTGTTCTAAACATTGTAAAGCTGCAAAAGCGTGAAGTGCTACGCGGTCGTAGCAACAGCTACGGTGTCAGCTACGCCGTAGCTGAGCGCGAAGCAAAGCAAGAAAATCGCTGTGCTTTTTTGCGAGCTAACCCATCAGGATGATCTGAATAAAAATATTCGAGCTAATATTCTTTAAATTGTATTTGCTATGCTAGTATTATATTATCTGTGCTTTAACATAAAAGATCACAAATGCGGTCCCCATTTTACTAACGATATTTTTTGTTCTTACTTATATTTTTGTGTGTTTGTGTAGTTATGCAGGCGGAGGGTAATCTCCGGAACCACTGCTCTTATTTGCAAAGTTCTTTGACCATTGAAACGGTACATTACTCCAGATGGACATAGGCTATTATCCATAATCTATATATCTATATATATATAAAATAGAAAGTATGTATGTATATTCCTTAAAGACTCCGAAACGGCTGGGCCGATTTTAATGAAATTTTTAGTGAACTTTTAGGTTGACCCAGTGGATAATTCTGTTAAGTTTGGTGGCGATCGGAGCATTTTTTTTACTTTGAACGCCGGCGAAGCCGCGGGCAGAAGCTTGTGATATTATAAATGCGAAAGTAACTCTGTCTGTCTGTCTGTCTGTCTGTTAGCTTTTCACGCTTAAATTGCTGAACCAATTTAGATGAAATTTTGTTTGAAGATAGTTTGAGCCCAGGGTCTCAAACTATCTTCAAACCAAATTTCATTCAGGACATAGAATAGTTTTCATCCCGGAAATCATCGTTTAGGGGATGGACAAAAAAAATGTATCGTAAACTAATAATTTCTCAAGTAAGGTAGCCCACACATCTATAATATTAAGGTACGATATAAAAAATAGGCTATTCAAAGTACTAATGCTACGCAGACGAAGTCGCGGGCAACAGCTAGTTGTCTATATATTACCGGCGCGGGCTATGTAGTTATCTATAAATATGAGTAAGTAAACTTACTTACTCGTATTACTGGTTACTAAACTAACTTATAAATCATTGCAAAATACAGGGCCATATTTAAAACAACATCCAATCAACCTACCAATACCATCATCTCTCCCGAGATTTCTTCCGCGGTTCCAACTATCAAACTTACATCCATTGTACCTACTCCCTGTAAGAATTACATCTCCGGGGCTATTTGGTGTTTAGATAGGTCTCTAACATAAACTAGTTGCGTCGCACTCTCGCTGAGTTAGGAGAACTTTTAATAGTGTTCATGTCTCCAGAGTGGTTCCGAGACGTGCCGTCGATGTGCATTAATGTACAGGTTACTAAGTTATTATAGTGATGTGTGTTTAGTTAGACATAGTTGGTGAGTAACTCTTGCAGAAGTTCTGAAAGTAGTTGTGAGGTAAAATTGAGAAGAAATCAATCAAAACATATAATAAATTTGTAGAAAAGTAATTTTTGTACATCGAAAATATTTCCAAAAAAAATAGTCAGGATGTTAAAGGATAACCAACAGAACCTATTGCCGGCATTTTTTGAATTTTTGTCTGTTTGTCTGTTTATTTGTGCACGCATCACGTGAAATGTACGAAACCAATGTAAATAACTTTTATACATAAAAATTGTTGAAGAATTACTTAGTTTTTGTTTCATCGCAATCGGTTCACTCTATCAAAAGTTAGATGAATTTAAAGTGTTCATGAAGTAAAATGATCACAACACACCCAATTCAGATACTCGGACAGTTGGACTCGATATTCGATAGATGGCGTTGTGCATTTGAAGTCATTGTCTGAATGGCGATGTTAAAATTCTCTGCGAAAGAATGATGACTATAGAAAAAAAATTGGTAGGTAGGTAAGTAGGGTAGGGTTGGCAGACAGATGACGGGAGCGAAGCCGCGGGCACAGCTAGTTGAAAATATATTACATTCTTTATCTACACTTACAACGTAATATTCCAAATATGAATTCAAAACATATTGTATAAATACGTACTTTATATTCGTGGATAGATAAAATTAAAAAAAAAACATTACAGTGCAACATTTTCCTTCGATCATAAAATAACTTTTTAATTTTTATAGCACACTTTTACTTTTTAATTTATTGGGCTCGTTGACTTAATGTAGAAATGTAGTGTCATTTTCTATGGATGCGCGAGCTGCGCAATCATGCGCAATGAGAGTGTAAATTGCCCGCCATACCACATTTTTTTTTTTTCCATTATATATTTATGTATTATATATATTAATAACATGTAATTATTTGTGTGTACAACCTTGTCCCCGTATTGTTATTTCGTACATCAGTTTTACAGGTTGGCTGGAAGAGATCTCTATAAAGAGATAAGCTCACCTTTGTGAACAAGTTTAATTTTTGAATTTGTATTGTGAACCTTTTTGTGCACAATAAAGAATATAATAATATTTTTTTCCGTTTCCACTTTTGTTTTATTTCAACTGTATGAGTGAAGATAAAGTAGTGTATGCAACGGCATATAATTAGGTATTAAAACACTCGCGTGGTATTATTATCACATTCGGCTTCGCCTGATGTGATAAATACACGCTCGTGTTTTAATAACCAACCCCTGTTATATGACCATTGCATAAACTACTATTTCGTGTGAGGATGTGGTCACCTATGGTGTCAGAGTTAATTAAGCCACCTCCGACTTGGCTATTTCAGACTTACAGTAACTAAGAACCAGGTTAATAAGACCAGGTTTCCTCACGATGTTGTTTTCCTTCACAGTTGCCTGTGATTTCCAAGCTAAACTTAGAAAGTACATATGAATTTGAAAAAGTCAATTTGGTACTTGCCCGGATTTGAACCCACGACCTCAAGAACGAGAGGCGAGGTCTTAGCCACTGGGCCACGATAACATATATATTACTAGGCTGTTCCCCGCGGCTTCGCTCCCGTGAACCACTCCACAGGGCCCGTTTTCGGGCTTAAAAAATGTGTCATGCTCTGCCGCAGAGCCACCCATTTAGAAACTGATCTATTATATCTTAAAATGATGTACGTCAAACGTACATCATGTACGTAAAACCGTTATCGCTGTACGTGCTTTAGGTAATGATAAAATAGACATTGATTGTGGCTCTGCTGCAGAGCATACTCTCTAGCAGAGCCACACAGAACATGTACTCAGGCAAGATAAATGCTACTGTTTTTTTATGAAGACTATTGTACGAATAATGCATATTGCGTACGTGTTTAAAAATATCATTATTAGACAGTGGTTTTATTTATTTTAACTTTACAAAAAAAATATAGAAAGCGCCTGATTATTTTGTGACAGCAAATGTTGTGTGCATCAAATGACGGGAGTACGGCTACAAATTGTCATGCTATATGCGTGAGAGCAATGTACGAGCAATGTACCGAATGTTCGTAAAATTTGAAGCAATGTACTATTTGAAAACCACAGTTTTCAGATAAAAGTATTTGAGCCACCAACCTTATATCAGAATGGCGGGTGTGTTAAAAATCTGAACAAATTACCTACTATCTGACTGTGAAATGCCTACCGTAGCAATGTACGTTATCATATTAAAAGCATAACCAGATGCTATCAACAGTTAAAGAGTAATTATAAAAATAAAATTACTCCACATTTAGAGCCTGCTCAATTTTATTAGCAACTAGTTGTGCCTGTTATACGTTGCTATGTCTAAACTAAAGGGATTTCTTGCGTGAACAAATGGCCATATTGGTCATTCGATATGCGTGAGAGCAATGTACGAGCAATGTACCGAATGTACGTAAAATTTAAAGCATTTAACTATTTTACAACCACAGTTTTAAGAAAAAATATGTGATTCGCCAACCTGATGTTGGAATGGCGGGGGTATATTCAAAATCTGATCAAATTACCAGCTGGCTGAGTGTGAAATGCCTACCGTAGCAATGTACGAGCAATGTACGTTATCATATTAAAAGCATAACCAGATGCTATCAATGGTTAAAGAGTAATTATAAAAATAAAGAACAATGGCGAAATCATAGCTGACTTAAATTTGAGCGTCTGAAAGTGAGTTATATACGAAAGAAATTCTATTAATTGTCTACGTTTTTCAAAATATAATTGGGCTGGTTTAAAAATATCATTATTAGACAGTGGTTTTATTTATTTTAACGCTACTAAAATTTTCATAGAAAGCGCCTGATTGATAGTAGAAGAGAAAAAAGTATGCACAGAATATTTAATTTCAGAATATTTATCCCTACCAGGATCTTTAGGATTAGCGACTTTTTAGTTCAGTTTACGATTGAAGCGTGTTTTTTAGTTTTTAGACCTACAATTATTATTTCCTTTATTTACTTTCTTTCTAATTTAGTATATTATTAAATATTAAAAAAAAAAAAAACTTAAAAACATTTAAAAATATTAAAAATAGAGGCCAACCGGTATCGGGAACAGGGTCCAAGCTACCGGTGATTAGGGCTCCAGAGACAGGAACCTCCTCACAATGCGAGCCGTATCGAGGAGTACTGCCTTCTGTATCAGACCCTTGATCCAACCACCCAATGACAGCCTCGACAGATGGTCGTCGAGGCTCTTGGCCATCAGGCCGCTGGCCGTAAGGAAAATCGGCACAATGATCGCTGAGTCCACATTCCACATGTCGACAACCTCGTGTGCTAAGTCAAGATACTTAATTTGTTTCTCTTTCTCAGCTTTCACGAGGTTCTCGTCATGCGGGATGGTGACATCGATTGTCATTGTGCGGCGCGCTAATCGGTCTATCACCACTGTATCCGGCTTATTGGCAACAATAGTCCTATCAGTGATGATAGACCGATCCCGATCCGATCGAACTACAATTTATTATTATGTATTGCAAAGATTTTAGACTCGGTACAAAGGGTGGTTCTTTAGTATCATCATTTGTGAGTGTTCGAACGAAACTAATGCATATTTTATGTTTATGTTCTTGCTTCCTTTGAGTCTTATTTTTATTTATATTTTGTATGTAAACTAGTTATAATGTAGAATTTAAGGAAAAATAATGGACTGTTTTCTTTTGTGAAAAAAACATTGTCCGTCTTATTTTACTATGTTTTTAATTGAATAGAAAGGCTGATTGTCTAGGAAAAATTTTGCTGACATAAAATAACCCATGTATTGTCATCGACACCGCTGGGTTTTGTTTACAATTTTTTTTTGGTAAATATGCCATTGCCAACTACGATAAATGTATATGATTAGTTTAGATTTTCATTAAGGGGAAAAGACACTCCAGGTGGTGTCGTCTAGTGGTCTCGTTGACAATACACAAAATAATCAGGCGCTTTCTATGAAAATTTTAGTAGCGTTAAAATAAATAAAACCACTGTCTAATAATGATATTTTTAAACCAGCCCAATTATATTTTGAAAAACGTAGACAATTAATAGAATTTCTTTCGTATATAACTCGCTTTCAGACGCTCAAATTTAAGTCAGCTATGATTTCGCTGTAGTGTATTTAGAATATAAGTATGGCAACACAAATTGAATATCTATGTTCACAAGTCTCTTGTCTTTTCCAATATCCGGAAAAAAGGAACCATCTTGGAAGCCACCGACTAAGGTCATGTATAATTTAAATTAAAGTATTTTAAATAGCTATGGAAGCATTTTCATTTTATTAAAACAATTCAAGAGTGTAAGGACACTATAAAATGGCGACGAGAACATCGAACTTCGTGATAAAACCTTTTGAAGAAGGTGACGACATAACGTGTTTCCTGGAACGCCTGGAACAATATTTTATTGCAGCAGAAATTGAAAATGAGCGAAAGGCTTCAACATTAATAGTATCACTGCATGAAACTACATATAAAATTTTAAAAAGCGTATTGCATCCGGCACTTCCCTCCACCAAATCATTTGATGAATTACGAGCCGCACTGAAACTTAGATTTAAACCCAGAGTATCATATTTCAGAAAACGAATTGAATTTGATAGACTCAGGCAAAATGAGGGTGAAAAAATCGCACAATATTATGAAAGAGTAAGAGAAATGGCATCAGAGTGTAATTTCGAAACGCACATGGAGGAAATTATTAAAACTAAATTCGTCACGGGACTATTATCAGGCCCAATACAGGAGCGACTGTGTGAGGAGAGTATCACCAAAACCACAGAGGAACTGCTAGAAACAGCTTTGAACAAGGAATCGGCTATAAAAGATAGAAACAGCAGTGGAACGGTTAACAAAGTGGTAAAGGTAAAGACGTTTCAAAAGTCACAGAAAACTCCAAGTTCCAGTACAAAACTTACATGTGTACATTGTGGCAAGCCAGACCACAGTTTTTCAAAATGCAAATATAAAACGTATAAGTGCAAAATCTGTAATAAAATTGGACACTTAGCAGAAATCTGCAAAAACAAGAAGAATACACACAGCGTGGAAGTCAATGAAGATAATGTTGACATATTTTCAGTACACAACAGCGGTGTTAACTATGTTTCTCCATTTTTTCTGAACTGTACAGGAAATGGTAAACAATTCCAGATGGAATTGGACACTGGAGCAGCAGTTTCTTGTGTTCCATTATCTACGTACAAGAGTTTGTTTTCAGATGTAGAATTACAGCCAGCTGATGTGGAACTTAAAACCTATAGTGGTGAGATTATGAAACCAAAAGGTAAAATTTCAATTTTATTAAAAATTAAAACTAAAGAATTAAAATGTGTTTTGTTAGTTGTAGAAAATGGATTAAAAAGTTTATTAGGGAGAGACTTGATTAAAAAATTTAATATTCAACATTTATTGTCATTAAATACAGTAGAAGAACTGTCACTACAAAATGTTTTAGAACAGTATTCAGAGGTGTTTAAGCCAGAATTAGGAGTAATTAAAGGGGAGGAAGTAGGATTAGAGGTTGACAATAATGTAAAACCCATATTTTTGAAGCCCCACCCCATTCCGCATTCTTTTAAGGATAAAGTTGACCAAGAGTTACAAAAATTAGAAAAGGAAGGTGTTATTGTAAAAATAGAGAACTCCAAGTGGGGAACTCCATTAGTTCCAGTTGTTAAAGAAAATGGAAAGCTTAGGTTATGTGCTAATTATAAAATAACTGTGAACAAACATTTAAAAGATGTAAACCATCCCTTGCCCAGAATTGAGGATATTTTTACAGCTTTACAGGGGGGAGAGAAGTTTACAAAACTTGACTTGAGAAATGCCTTCAATCAATTATTGCTAGATAATGAAACAGGACAATTACTGGCGTGGTCAACTCCTAAAGGTATTTACAAATTAACTAGGTTACCTTATGGTACCAAGCCTGCTTCGGCAATATTTCAGGCAAAGATGGAAAAAGTTTTACAGGGGACCAAGGGAGTAGTAAATTTCATTGATGATGTTTTGGTAACGGGTGCCAATGACAAAGAACATTTAGAAAATTTAAAAGAGGTTTTAAAAAGATTTGCAAACGTGGGAATTAGATTAAACAAAGATAAGTGTTTATTTTTTCAGTCCGAAGTTAAATATTTAGGACACATTATTTCAAAAGAAGGTTTAAAGAAGGATCTTTCGAAATTGGAAGCCATTACCAAAGCCCCTGCACCCAAAAGTGTAACTGAGGTAAGATCATGGATTGGAATGGTTAATTATTACTCTAAATTTATCCCCAATGTTTCTATTAAACTTAAACCTATGTATGAATTATTACAAAAGGATAACAAATTTAATTGGACATCTGATTGTCAACAAAGTTTTAATAATATTAAGAAAGATATAATTTCTGACAATGTCTTAGTACATTTTGATCGGTGTAAACCTTTAAGATTAACATGTGATGCATCTCAAAATGGAATAGGTGCTGTACTGAGTCATGTTATGCCCGATGGTACGGATAGGCCAATAAGTTTTGTTTCTAGAGTATTTAACAAAGCAGAAAAAGGTTACTCAATGATAAACAAAGAAGCGTTAGCTATTTATTGGGCAGTACGAAAATTTTATCAATATTTGGTTGGGACAAAATTTGAATTGTTATCAGATCACAAACCCTTACAAGCTTTGTTTGGTGAGCATAAAAGCCTACCACAAATGGCAGCTGGTAGATTACAGAGATGGTCTTTGTATTTAGCAGGATTTGACTATACTTTTAAGCACATTAAAGGTTGTAACAATAATCAAGCTGATTGTATGTCAAGGATTCCATTAGAGTATGAACAGTCTGTATTAACTAATCATTCTGAGTTTGACTACATTAACTTTGTTGAGGAACAAAATATTATAGATTTAAATGTTGTAAGGTCTGAGACTAGAAAGGATCCACTTTTAAGTTCTGTTTTTAATATGATAAGATATGGATTTCCTAAAAATGTTAAAGATGAAGTTTTGAAACCATTTGCACAAAAAAGGGACCAATTATATGTTGATCAAGGTGTTGTCATGTGGGGATATAGAGTTGTTATTCCTGATAAGTTACAGCAAAATTTATTAAAAGAGTTGCATACCACACATGAAGGAATTGTTAAAATGAAGACCAATGCTAGATCATATTTTTGGTGGCCTAATTTAGATCAATCTATTGAAAACTTTGTTAAAAATTGCAACATTTGTATGGCAGCTAGGCCAGAACCTAAAAAGGCAAACATTATTTCATGGCCAAAGACTAACTCAGCATATGAAAGGGTTCATGCTGATTTTCTGGGACCATTTGATGGTAAAATGATTTTAATTATCATTGATTCCTATTCTAAATGGCCAGAGGCCTTTATTATGAAAAATACAAATGCTAATAACACTGTGGAAAAATTTAGGGAATGTTTCAGTCGTTTCGGATTACCTAAAGTAGTTGTAACAGATAATGCAGCAGTATTTTGCTCAAAGGAATATTCAGATTTTCTATCAAAAAATGGAATAAGACATGAAACATCACCTCCTTTTCACCCTGCAACTAATGGTTTTGCAGAAAATGCTGTAAAAAACTTCAAATTTTGTATGAGTAAAGCACTAAAAGATAAGAAAAACAATAATGTTAACTTTGAAACATTAATGAACAGATACCTTTTTCATTACAGAAATTCAATTCATACTATAACGGGTAACACCCCAGCTGAATTAATGTTTCAAAGGAAATTAAGGACTAGATTAGATATTTTAAAAGAGAAAAAGACTAAAGATAATATAAGTAAGTATAGTAATATGAGAGAAGAAACATTTACAGAGGGAGAATATGTGTATTGTAGAGATTATAGAAATCCAAATAAGAAAGTTTTTGTTAAAGCTATGATAGATGAGGTGTTAGGTAAAAGAACCTATTTGTGTAAAATTTTAAATGAAAATTTGATTTGGAAAAGACATCTCAATCAGATAATACGTTCATTGCCTTGTGAAAACCCTGAAATCTCTAAGGAAATAAATATTCCTATTAGTATAAGTAATAATAATGCTTATATGAAACCTAATAACTTTGAAGATCAGGTGGCTAAAGATTTCAGAGATTTCAATAAGGAAATAATTGACAGTAATGATAATTATAAATGTGATGATTTCAAAGATGTAACGCCTGAAGTTATAGATAATTCTAATGATGATAGTAATTGTAGTTTTAAGGATAAAAGCAATATGAGTGTATCTCAGGAGGCTCAACCAGTACCTCAATCCTCTTTGAGGAGATCTTCAAGAACAGTTAAGGCTCCTGAAAGATTAAACTTGTAAAGGACTAAGAGGGGGGTATTGTAGTGTATTTAGAATATAAGTATGGCAACACAAATTGAATATCTATGTTCACAAGTCTCTTGTCTTTTCCAATATCCGGAAAAAAGGAACCATCTTGGAAGCCACCGACTAAGGTCATGTATAATTTAAATTAAAGTATTTTAAATAGCTATGGAAGCATTTTCATTTTATTAAAACAATTCAAGAGTGTAAGGACACTACATTCGCCATTGTTCTTTATTTTTATAATTACTCTTTAACCATTGATAGCATCTGGTTATGCTTTTAATATGATAACGTACATTGCTCGTACATTGCTACGGTAGGCATTTCACACTCAGCCAGCTGGTAATTTGATCAGATTTTGAATATACCCCCGCCATTCCAACATCAGGTTGGCGAATCACATATTTTTCTTAAAACTGTGGTTATAAAATAGTTAATTGCTTTAAATTTTACGTACATTCGGTACATTGCTCGTACATTGCTCTCACGCATATCGCATGACCAATATGGCCATTTGTTCACGCAAGAAATCCCTTTAGTTTAGACATAGCAACGTATAACGTAGGCACAACTAGTTGCTAATAAAATTGAGCAGGCTCTAAATGTGGAGTAATTTTATTTTTATAATTACTCTTTAACTGTTGATAGCATCTGGTTATGCTTTTACTATGATAACGTACATTGCTACGGTAGGCATTTCACAGTCAGATAGTAGGTAATTTGTTCAGATTTTTAACACACCCGCCATTCTGATATAAGGTTGGTGGCTCAAATACTTTTATCTGAAAACTGTAGTTTTCAAATAGTACATTGCTTCAAATTTTACGAACATTCGGCACATTACTCGTACATTGCTCTCACGCATATATCATGACAATTTGTAGCCGTACTCCCGTCATTTGATGCACACAACATTTGCTGTCACAAAATAATCAGGCGCTTTCTATACCTATTTTTTTTGTAAAGTTAAAATAAATAAAACGACTGTCTAATAATGATATTTTTAAACACGTACGCAATATGCATTATTCGTACAATAGTCTTCATAAAAAAACAGTAGCATTTATCTTGCCTGAGTACATGTTCTGTGTGGCTCTGCTAGAGAGTATGCTCTGCAGCAGAGCCACAATCAATGTCTATTTTATCATTACCTAAAGCACGTACAGCGATAATGGTTTTACGTACATGATGTACGTTTGACGTACATCATTTTAAGATATAATAGATCAGTTTCTAAATGGGTGGCTCTGCGGCAGAGCATGACACTAAAAAATAGCATATGTATCTCACACTCAGGAATAATGTAGCTTTCTAATGGTGAAAGATTTTTTTAAATCGGTCCAGTAGTTTCGGAGCCTATTCGGTACAAACAAACATACAAACAAACAAAAAAATCTTCCTCTTTATAATATTGGTATAGATGAATAACTAGTCTGCAAACTGGTTTGCACTTTTAAAAATTATTTGGTGGTTATTGATTTCGAATCGATCTGCTATCAGTCTATCTGTACCATTAGCAGCTAAAGTGTTAAAAAACATAAACAAAGGTGTTTATATTAATAAAACAACATATTTAAATCCGTGAGGAACAGGTGTGATATTTCGGTAGCTACTTTGGCATCGATATATGTTTTTTCCAGTTTTCTTCATCCCTCGAGTCCCAATCCTGCTGTCTACGCGATGCGAAGGGCCCCCGAGACTCCGTATCCTTAAATTTCCGAAGAAAACAAAGAATCCGTGAATATAGGTCCGCGGGAGTGAACGAATGGAAATTTACATCCTAATTTCCCAGGTGTATACCCACTGAGAGTCTCTATTCGTCAGTGTTATCAAAAATCGGATATATTGGGACCCTGTAGTGTAAAAGGACTGCCTGTAATTCGATTACCGCTAGCGCATGTAGCTATTGCCAGCCTTTTGATAACATTGTTTTTGGATAACTACCAAATATAACGGTGGTGCCTGTGATACAATGATTTTCTATACTATCTATACTAATACTAATATTATAAAGAGGAAAGATTTTTTTGTTTGTTTGTTCAAGTACCGAATAGGCTCCGAAACGACAGGACCAATTTGAAAAATTCTTTCACCAATAGAAAGCTACATAATTCCTGAGTAACATAGGCTATTTTTTAATCCCAAAACGGGTCCTGTGGGGTGGTCCACGGGAGCGAAGCCGCGGGCAACAGCTAGTCATTAATACAGGTACCAACGATTGTCTTTTTCCGTGTTTTTCAGGTAAAATGTACTTACTTTTTGATCCTGTACATGTGTTTTTTTTCTGAATTAACGATTATCGTATTGAAAAAAGAAATTCTATGCTCTAGTGTGTTGAATTATTAAGGAACTCAAATGAAGAAAAGTACTATTCCTTCTTCGACAACGTCACCATGTTCATGAATAATAGTCGGGATCTTGAATAAATACCACGAAGAAGAATAGATTATCTGTCCATAATGTTGTGCCCTTTGCTAAAAAGCTCATTTGCTAGGGCCGTTTGTGAATTGTCTGTACGTATCTAAATGCAAAGAAATATGAAAGTATCCACCATAATAAATACAAAACATGAATATTCATCGACATGTGAAAATGTTTGGCCTTGGTTCACTTCAATATTCATCACTCAGTTTGATGAATTTTGAAGCGAGCCAATTTTTGAAGTTAGACAAGAATCAGCCGATTGACGGACAGACACCACGGAACGAACGCCACTCAAGCATCGTCTACACGACGGTGTTTGAGTGGCGCGACAATATAAAGCTACGAAGTTCCAAATAAAGCTTCAGGCTTGGAAACTTGCGACGAGCAAAAAATTCAGCGTTTGTCATCCTCTGTCCTTTCAAATTTTTTTAATGATACGATATGCCTTGCATTCTTTTCAGTGCCTGGGAAAACATAAACATTTCCAATTAAGACAGATACGAGGATATTAAAACCGCGAAGTAAGCCTAAACTTCATTATAGTAGGATAGACTGCAAGGTACGAGTACGTAAAATCCACTAATTGCAAGCGACAGCTAAACTAAAGCGCTTTTCTGATTACCGCTCCGTCTCGCCGCCGCTAGTGGTGCTCGAGACGCTGAATTCGTCACCTGTTGAAAATAATTAGTCAAAAAAAATCAGTACTAAAACAAAAATGCAGGTACTGCGTAATGCTCGACATCTAGCTTTCTGTGTTAACCACTTGACGCGAGAACTCGAAAAAAATTCAGACTAAAATTTCGGTGGGAATTTTTCAACGAACGCAAACTATTCGAACGAGTATGCTCGCTCGTCTGACGAAATCACAAGTGGAAAACAAACCTCTTTGGGATCGGCGCAATTTTCGTACGATGTATGAGCCCTTAGCGGATTTTTAATATCGGTTTAGGTTGGGTAGGTATAGCTAGGTGTTGGTAGATGCAAAAACATATCGTGCATGGAACATGTTGTGCTGTGTAGGTACAAAATGTGGTTATTGGTAGCTATACACTTGTAGGTACGATCATGGGTGCCGGCAGGACTATTTTTAGGAGGGTGCATCTTCAGCATCACATCACATCATCATCAGCCTATTAATGTTCCCACTGCTGGGACACAGGCCTCCTCTCTGTGAGAAGGAATGGGCCGTTATCCACCACGCGGGCCCAGTGCGAGTTGGTGGATGTCGCATGTCTTCGAATTATTGGTTCTAGGACATGCCGGTTTCCTCACGATGATTTCCTTCATCATTTTAGAGCAGTGGTGATGAAATAATTTACACAAAGTAAAGCGCCTGCCTGGGCTCGAACCCACGACCTACAACTTGTAAGTCGCGGCCGATACCACTGGGCCACCACTGATATGCTGCATCTTCAGCACCCCGCCTCAATTAGGCAATTCAATTAGGTTTATTTGGCTCATTCATACAGAGATAGAACTAACTTTGTCAAGTAAGCAGAAAAGTAAGATAAAATCAAAGAAGAAAGATGCAATAGGCAATAAAATTTCAGCACCTCGCCTCGAATACGCTTGGTTTTCGATTATGAGACTTTTTTTATATTTTATTGAAGACCACTCCTTTGCACCGAATTGTCCGGTTTTAATGAAATCATTTATTTTGCAAAGAATGCGGGTACAAAATAAGCAATAAAAGCAGTTCTAACACACTAAGTTACTAAATTATACAACCAAATAAACAATAAAAAAAAACAAAAAAATAGTACAGTGATTGAGTACAGTACAGTGACTGACATCTACAGCCATCCTACATAAACTATACATCAAAAACAACAATCTTAATTCTAAGTATTACAAATAAAATTAATTAAATCGATTATTTTGCATACATTAACAAGGTACATGATAATAACATTTGAAACAATTTAATAATTAGGTAATGGTAGGTACTTATGAAAAACATTTGATACAGTGTATGATTTGTTTATATATTCTTTATTACAATAATACAACATTTAACTTTGTTATATGTACTTAACACATAACATTGAAGAAATTACTTATCATTTTCTACACATAGGTAGATAGATTTTTTTATTTTCGTAAATTCATAATGAAAAATGTCCGCGTTTTGTTCTCACAAATGCATGCTGCGTTCCAGAATTAGTTTAACTCCTTTCAACTTCCGTTGAAGATACTCTTTGTTCGAAAACTTCTGAATGCTTCACAAAAATAGCGACATTTTATTTATTTAAAACAACAAGAAAATTATCGTTTATAAAATTATCAGTAATTATATTATGTCGTACAAAATAAATAAGAGGATCAATCATAAAAATAATGCATTACTCAACGACCTCACATTCATCTTGGAGCTCGACATTATTATTATGTCAATGTCAAACAAATTGACATTACCCGGATGTAAACATATTGATTGGTTGTATTTTTATCACATTTTATTGATTTGCGTCGGGTTAACAGTACAAAATGGATCAAGAAACTGCTAAAAAGCTGTTGGTTGAAGGAGGAACGTTTGTTTTCCTCGGAGTGCCTCAAGAAACACAATTTGGCATCGATATGCAATGTTGGAATACTGAAGAGGATTTTCGCGGAATCAAGATGATACCGCCTGGATTACACTATATTCATTTCTCTGGAGTGAGCAAAGGAACCGGGGACGTCTCACCAAGGTAATTACTGCTTTTAAAAACTCCTAAAAAGCTTCAAATATGATGTCTTCATAATAGTAAACAACGTAACATGTTGTAAACATAAATACCACATGACACAATTTGTGAAAAGCTTTTTATTGAATCCTTACAGAATCTTATCACCTATAATATCATATGCCTAAATGTAATAACAATGTCCTTCAAGGTCAAAAAATACCTTATGCTGATCTTAAGTCCTCATAAGAAATTCATATTACCTCATTATGCTAATGATGACATTAGCTTGCTGTGGTAATTTCAGAAAATGTCTTAAAATATCTTTCCTATAAATATAGGCTGAAGGTGAAATATAGGGAATGTAACCTACCATACCATAGTCCACCATGCATGATTATTATAAGTATTGATTTATTACTCAACACACAAGTCATGTTCATACTAAGAAGGTAATTTAAAAATTCTGCTATGTTAAATGAACAAAGCAAAATATTGAATTCTTTTATACCACTTTCTGCAATGTGTATCCACAGTGTATATGATCTGATCACAAAAAACATGCACTTACATTATCTATTTATTTTAGCAGATTTCTAACTTTATTGGATTTGGCTTTGAGTCTAACCAGATTCTTACATTATCCCTCTAAAATATTTCCAGATCAGGATTCATGCATTACTTCCATAAAAAGGAGTTTCTAGTCAAAATGTGGGACAAGAAGACAGAGGACATGAGCAAAGATGAGATTACAGAAGAAAGCATTCAACGCCTTAAAGATAACTTGTTTACCTTGGACCGGCATCTTGCACCATACCCTTATGAGATATGGCAAAAATGGAAGCTACTTACTTCTCAAATACCAGGTTAGTTATGTAGTACCAGCATGATTAAAACAACTGTGTCAATAATACAATTTCAGTGTATATTCTTGCAATTCAATGCTTTTTCTTTGTTGTAATTGCATTATTTGGATTTCCCTTCGATATTCTTCACCTACAGACATGTCTGTACTATTTTGCTAAACTCAAAATATAAATTTGAGTTTACCAAAACAGTCATATACCAAATCATATATTTCAATGAAACCGTTTAAAGCTACTTGAATTGTCAAGCAAAAGATGAATAAATTCTTATAACTCTTATTTACAATTACAGCTGAGTTAGCCGCAAAATTATCACCAGAAAATGGTATGATCCGAGCTTCAGTGGAACTTCTATCAATGACCGACGAAGAGAGACCAAGGGGAGTAAAATCTACAACAGCTTCTATGGAAAGTCAAGATAGTACAGAAGAGTCCGCAAAAGACACTGGAGAAGAGGAAGAAGAATGTGCTGCAGGACAGTCAGACGCTAAGAGAGCAAAGAGAGTTACAAGAGAAGAAAGGGAAGAGGCTATGTTGCCTCATTTGAAACCCACACCAGGTAATTCATTTATTCATACTTTTAAATCTTATGAATTGAAATGAAGCAAGTAGTAGTAGTAGTAGGGACTCCCTTTTCCGCACCTAGACTCCCATTTGGTCCATTGTGCGTGGGGCTGTACTGGCTAACATAGCCAGCCTAGCTCCGTCCAAAAGCACAGAAGCTTCCTGGAAGCTTCACGGAGCAACCTCACTGTTCCGAGGATTTCTTCGCGGCTGATTCTTCGGCGTTAAAACAGCCCCTGCAAAGTGGGCTGTCCGTGGCGCCTATGTTGAATAAATGTTTGTTAAGAAGGGTGTGGCCCGTTATTGTCCCTATAATTATTTTGAGGTTATTTCTACTCAGGCTGAGGAGTTTTTTAGTTAGACGCGGGTGTACATTCGGCAAAGCCATTGAAATGAAGCAAAAGGAATATGTAAGGATCTTAGCAGGAAGCAGTGGTGGCCCAGTGGTATCGGGCGCGACTTACAAGTTGTAGGTCGTGGGTTCGAGCCCAGGCAGGCGCTTTACTTTGTGTAAATTATTTCATCACCACTGCTCTCAAAACAGTGAAGGAAAACGTTGTGAGGAAACCGGCATGTCCTAGAACCAAACATTCGAAGACATGTGACATCCACCAACCCGCACTGGGCCCGCGTGGTGGATTATGACCCATTCCCTCTCACAGAGAGGAGGCCTGTGTCCCAACAGTGGGAACATTAATAGGCTGATGATGTAGCAGGTGACCTTTTGGTTTTTTTTTTGTTCGCATTTCGCTTTACTCTAGGTCAGAGAGGTGACAGAGACAAAGTCGACGATGGAGCAAGCTTACCCAGAGGAATTCATTTGAATCAAATGAATTCCTCTAAAAATCCAGAAGAGTCCATACATTTTGTATGGACTCGCCGTACACGGTTGACGCCGGTGGCCGCCACACGCTACACGCTTGTAGCTTCTCGTGGCGGCGTTTGTGGCCCGTGTGCGGCGACCCTAACTGTCTAAAGTTCTGCCTACCTCAAAACGTGTGAATTTATGAATGTATAAATATGATATGATGGGTGAGTATGCTGAGCTGATGCACAGTGGGTCAGCAGCTACAGAATGTAAATAGTTCTGCTATGCTAAGATAGGTTCATAACTACATCCTGCAAAGATAACTACATCAATAATTTTACACAAAAAGTATAAATAGGTAGCCATATCCATACTTAATAACAGCCAGTCAAGTACTAAACTAATATAATACATTACTAATATGTATTATGATGTTGGTAAATCACTACATTGTGAACAGGTAGGTATTTATTATTGCAATGTTAACTAATTAATTCAGAGAATGTACCTATAGCATTAAATTCTATGTTTTTTTCTGTATCACTGTCATAAAGATTTTTGTGATAAAAGTTTATGACTGGGTGTAAACTAAGCTAACTAGGGAAACTATTATTCATATCAGTAATTAAGGATCAGGCATAGGTCTAACTAGATTCTAGATAACTTCAATACTAATTAAATCTGCCTAGCTTACTATGTATGCTAGGTTCAGCTCCCAGTCTAACCAGACATGGGCGTACGTGGGTACACCGTCAGGTGGGGCAGATGGGACAACCTGCCACATCCTGCAGACTCATACCTAACAAAAAAATAACTTTTCAAGAGATTTTTTTTTTCTCTTGTATCTGCAATCAGTCTTGAATACTTTAAGCAGATGTGGTAAGTGAAAATTGGCATTTCGAGTGTGCTTTCCAGCGAGAGCAACTACTCATAGGGTTAGCATGTATTAAATGCTACTCAAGAGGGTACAGACATAATGTCTTTTCTTTTAAGACGTTCCTGGTACGTCATCATCATCATCATCATATCAGCCGAAAGACGTCCACTGCTGGACATAGGCCTCCCCCAAGCGTCGCCACATTGACCGGGCCCGTGCGTCCCGCAACCAGCGGATTCCTGCAACCTTCACCAGGTCATCGGTCCACCTGGTGGGAGGCCTTCCAACGCAGCGTCTTCCGGTTCGCGGTCGCCATTCCAGAACCTTTCTGCCCCATCGGCCATCCGTTCCGCGAGTAATGTGCCCTGCCCACTGCCACTTAAGTTTGGCAATTCTTCGGGCTATGTCGGTAACCCTGGTTCTCTTACGGATCTCAACATTTCTGATTCGATCACGCAAGGAAACGCCGAGCATAGCCCTCTCCATTGCCCTTTGAGTGGCTGTAAGCTTTCTGATGAGGCCCATTGTAAGCGACCACGTCTCAGAGCCATATGTCATCACTGGCAACACACACTGGTCATAGACTTTTGTCTTGAAACACTGTGGTAAGTTGGACGAGAAGACACCGCGCAACTTCCCGAACGCTGCCCAGCTGAGTCGGATTCGACGGTTGACCTCTTTCTCGAAGTTTGCCCTACCCAACTGGATCGTTTGTCCCAGGTAGACATAGTCGTCCACAACTTCGAGTGTAGAGTCTCCAACCTTGATAGGAGTGGGTGTTACATGGGCATTCAACATGACCTTGGTTTTATCCATGTTCATTTTTAGACCCACTCTTTCGGAAGCTCTACTGAGGTCATCGAGCATTGTACTGAGGCTCTCCGTGGTCTCAGCCATGACCACTATGTCGTCGGCAAACCGAAGGTGAGTGATGTACTCGCCATTAACGTTGATGCCTAGGCCGCTCCAGTCCAGAACCTTGAATACATCCTCCAGCGCAGCAGTGAACAGTTTTGGAGAAATGACGTCTCCCTGTCTCACGCCACGCTGGAGAAGGATTGGTTCCGAGGTCTGATCCTGAAGACGGACTGACATGGTGGCGTTTCTGTACAGACACTTCAACACCTCAATGTACTGGTAGTCGATCTGGCACCGTTGGAGAGACTGCAGTACAGTCCAAGTCTCGATCGAATCGAAGGCTTTCTCGTAGTCCACAAACGCTAAACAGTGAGGCAGGTTGTACTCTTCGGTCTTCTGTATAAGCTGCCGCAGCGTATGTATGTGATCTACGGTGCTAAAGTCTTTTCGGAATCCGGCTTGTTCGGGAGGCTGGAAATCGTCAAACCTGCGCGCGAGACGATTCGTGATGACCCTTGAAAACAACTTGTAGACATGGCTAAGAAGTGAGATGGGCCTATAGTTCTTCAGCCGGGCATTGTCGCCCTTTTTGAAGTAGAGTACCACCACACCCCTGCACCATGCCTGTGGCGTTTTGCCCTCGAGTATGATGGAATCAAACATCTTTTGAAGGGCCTTAAGGACCGGTTTCCCACCCGCCTTCAGGAGTTCAGCCGTGATTCCGTCGTCACCCGGCGCCTTGTTGTTTTTTAGCTGTTTCAGAGCCATCCTAATCTCGTACAGGCTGACGTCCGGGATATCTTCGGTATAGTGTCGGGTCAATCTAGCTCTTGGGTCGTTTGCTAGATTCGCAATGGGTTTACTGGTTGACGTGTACAACTGCCCATAGAATCTCTCGATCTCCCTCAGAAGCTCCGGTTTGGCGGATACGATCCTGCCATCATCGGTCTTCAGTTTTGTGAGCTGGCTCTGCCCAATAGACAGATCCCTTGCAAAGACCTTGGAGCCCTTATTCCGCTCAATCGCATCTTTAATACTTTCAGTATTAAAGCGGCGGAGGTCGCTTTTCAGGACTTTGAGATCCGTCTATTTAGCTGCCGGTATTTCACCGCATCGTCTGAAGACTGCAGGATCATCTCACGCCTCTCCTTCATTAGCTTGAGAGTTGGATCAGAGAGCTTTTTGTTTCTATCTGTACGGCGGGTCTTGAAAAACTTAGACCCGACCGTATGGACAGCTTCCACGAACCCATCGCTGTAATCGTCCACGGAGCTCCCTAGGCACTCGAAACGATTCTGGAGTTCGAGCTGAAAGGTTTCGGGGTTTTGGATCCGGATCTGTGCTGGACGGAGCGTTGACTTCATCAGTCGAGACCTTTCAAGCTTGATATTAATGTTCAATGTGCCTCTTACCATGCGGTGATCGCTCCCGGTTTTCACCGGGTTTTTACTGGTACGTGCGTGTTGTCAAACCAGTGGTCAGTTTATTTGGACTTATGGTCAAGATTTTCTCTTTCACCGAGTTCATTTGAAATTGGTTGTGTATTTCACAATTTGTAATGAACCAAGGCCCATTGTATATGGATCTTAGAATCACATTTTGCATGCGCTGGATGATGGATATATTGGAATTGCTACAACTCCCCCATAGCTGGATGCCGTACATCCACACAGGCTTTAGATCGGTTTTATATATAAGTAGTTTGTTGTCAGTTGATATTTTGCTGTTACGCCCTAATAGCCAGTGTAGGTTTTTGTAGCGATATGAGATTCATAATTAATTACATTATTTAAATCATTGTTAAGACACATATACATTAATGAAAATTACATTGGGCTTGAGTACCCATAATGACTGCCAAAGATGACAGCTGAGACAAACTGTTACATAATTGGGTTTACAGTGATTTCCGAGTTAAGCTGGAGTATCGGTACCTATGTTATGGAGGGTCAACCCACCCTCAGACTGACCTTGGCTAGCCCTTAAAGACCGATCTGCGAGGCTGTAAATACTAAGCTACGACCTCCTCAATATTAATAAGCAAGTAATGGTGGTGGGCAGTTCAAGGTTGGTCTCAAGGATCGACTGGACGACTCTTCCCCAAGTTTCTTTTGATAACTCTGTTGTACCATTTAGCGACAATGCTAAGAACTTGGGGATATTCATTGACAAGAACTTCTCTTGGACTGCCCAGCTACAGGAAGTTAGCCGCAAGCTATTCGCATCTGCTGGGTCTCTGAGGAGACTGCGTTATTTTCTGCCGACTGCCACCAAGATTGCGCTCGCTCAATCTCTCCTTCTACCCATCCTTGATTATGCCGATGCCAGCTATCTTGACCTCACTGAAGTACAACTTGATAAACTTGAGCGTCTTCAATTTTTTTGTATAAGGTTCATATTTGGTTTGCGCAAATATGACTATGTTTCAGAATTTCGCAAGAAACTCAAGTGGTTGCCAATTCGCCTTCGCCGGAATGCTTTCCCTCCTGTATAACCTCAAAAATCGATTTCAGTTTTTATGCGACTTGCACACGAAAGTTATTAGGACATCGGTTAACATGAAACTTAAAATGCCAATGCATTCCACTATCTTCCTGGACAAATCTTTTACTATCCAGGCCGCTCGTCTATGGAATGCATTGCCTGTAACAATAAAACGCGCGCAATCACTACCGATCTTTAAAAGACTGGTGAAGGAGCACTACCTGTCACTGTGATCTTCTTCTTGTTGGAGCTGTATTGTTTTCTGGACTGTATATTTATATGTATGTGTTTGTGTATCTATTTTAGTATTTTATATTTAGTGCTTATTATGTTTGTTACTTATTGTTTTAATCAAACTTGCACCAAGTGCAACCCCATTTCGTGTCCAGGCTATCTCTCTCCATTCTGGGTTGCCTGGAAGAGATCGCAGAATGCGATAAGTCCGCCTGTTGTATGTTTTTATTAATTTTAAGATGTCCGTATGTATTATTGTTTTTATCTTGGTGTACAATAAAGTATATTTAAATAAAAAACATTTTAATATTTGATTTCCAGGCATGTCCATGAGGTTCACAGAAATACCACGTGATAAATTCCCTCCAGGATCAACACCAGAAGAGATTACTAAACACTATTTGGATCAATCATATTCATTGGACCTTATGATCGCACAGCATGATGAGTAAGTTATTGAGTTAGTTCAATTTATCTACGTCCTGAATAACAGAATAAGTATTAAATAAAACATTAGAAAAAAACAAAATTCTTTTAACCAAATGTTTTGCGAACACAGCGCCATCTCTGATACATGGCAGAATACAGGGAAGGCCTAAAAACTAAAAAAAAAGGTAGGTAGGTAGGGTAGGTAGAAAGCCAGTTGACGGGAGCAAAGCCGCGGGCACAGCTATTAATATTATAAATGTGAAAGTAACTCTGTTGCCTTTTACCGCTGAACCGATTAAGATGAAATTTGCTCTAAAGATAGTTTGAGACCCTGGGAAGGACATAAATATGATAGTTTTTATCCGGTAGCTGCAGTGTTTCCTTGGAAAGATAAAACACATTTCACGCGGGCGAAGGCGCGAGTAGAAGCTAGTGTAAAATAAAAACATAAAACCTCCTCCTTTTTGGGAAGGTGTAATATAATAGTACATTATGATACAAGAGAGATGTGAATTATTTTCACAATGGCGGGCAAAATTAATCAGTTTTCCTATGCGCGCGCATTTAACAATGGCGATCGGCCATAGACTAAAAGAATGAGGTTTATTTTTTTTTGGCTTTTCTAGGATAGTGTTTTAGCCACGTACAAAATAGGGAATTTCAATTTATATTTAAGTGAAAGTTTTATTTATTAAGAACGTACAAGTTGAAATTATCTATTTAAATACGAAGTTGCATGAAATCAGCCAGTATTGCTGGTACATTAATTTATTTGTACTACTGAGCACGATCTTTTTTGTATCGAAACTTTTTTAAGAACAAAGCAACTCAACCAATAAAAAAAAAAAACTAACTCACTTGTGAATAAAAGCAATGAAAAAGTCACAGTTTGATAACAGGTATCATTATGTGCCTAATTGCGGTGTAATTAGAGCCACTTTATGAGCAAGTGTGTTGAAAAAAAACTTAAATCCTCCTCCTTTTTGGGAAGTCGGTAAAAAATTTTTACTCTTCACTTTATTATTTCCAGGCCACTCCATATAATCGGCGAACTACAATTCGCCTACTTGTGCTTCCTTATCGGACATTCCCTCGAGGCTTTTGAGCACTGGAAGAACCTCGTAATCCTCATTTGTTCCTGCGACGACGCCATACACAAATACCGCAGCGTATTCTTTCATTTTATCAGAACAATTGAAATACAAATTGAAGAAATGCCAGAGGAATTCCTAGCTGATATTGTAATGAATAAAAATTTGGTTTACAAGAAGCTTCGAGAATTCTTCCGTACTGCCTATGTCAGCAAAGTCGATGGTCGTCTTCTGACGATGATCGAAAGATTCAAGGATAATTTAACGGACAAACTGCAATGGGATTTCACAGGTTTAGATGTCGATGAAGAAGACGAAAGACCAGTCATAGTTCAGCTAAATGAGGCAGAATAAAATTAGACATAAATAAATATAATAATTATTATGGTATTAGTTCATTTTACTTGGGTATTTTAAGGGCTGCCTTGCTGAGGCAGTGTGATGACGTTTATGGGAGTCTATGCTAGTGGAATTGATACGTATTTTTATAATAGTATATAAGAGAGGACAATTCTTTTCAATAACTACAATGCTTCAGTGAGGCTAAACTCTTGAAATAAAACAGAAGATTGTCTGGCAGGAAGTTGTTTACAATAAGTACAAACCAAAGCAGGTATTTTACTGCAAATTGTAGTCAAACAAATCTTGATGCTACTTGGTCAAGTGAAGACTTCATCAGTATACCATATTCCATAAATCTTATAAGTAGATTAAAGTCTGTAGTTCTGTACTATGTACATGTTTACTAAATGTTTTAAAACTTTTTATATATGTAATAAGTAGTGTCCTATGAACCCGCCGCACATATCAGTAAGTCTTGTAATGCAATTAACTTATGATAAGACTATGGTATTGATTTTTGGTGTATTTCAAATAATATTAGAAAATGAAGTCAGTGAATAAATGGTACCTGCAAAATATTTTTTTATTTTGTCTCGTACAATGGTGTTAAAGTGCATTCAAATAATAAAAGGCTATATTATTGTGTAAATATACTGTATTTAAAATACTACTTCTTTTTAAACTGTTTCTTCATGGGTTTCTGACTCTGTTTTTCAAATTTTGTCTTCTTGGGTGAAACTGCTGGTTCTGAAAAGAAAATATTAAGTATGACATTTAAATTTTATGTAAACAGAAAAGGTGATTTATCATTAGCTAATAGCTATGGCTATATTGAGATTTTGAGACTGTACAGCTCTCTGCTGGACAAAGACCTATCAAATTTCACTCGGCGCTAGGCCACTAATCTATCAATGACTGGTTTCCATCGTCGTTCACTTGACAGTACCATCTCGTCTTACTGGCCACATTGCGTATTTCTTATTGCGGTTGCCACGCGATAGATCCTATAGGGCTCGAATACTCTGAGCGTATCGCACACGGCTTTTCAAATATGAAACAGTCCTTAGCTGCGAGTAGTAGGCAGCTTAAATTAAACTCAGTGAATTCGGCCCCTTATTGAGACATTAAAACTTACTTTGAGGTATTTTCCTTTTCGCTTCAACAGGTTTCTTTAGTTCCTGCTTCTTTGCCTGAGGTTTTTGTGGTAGTTGTGTGTTTTGTGTCTGTTTTCTAGTCTGTACTAGTTTTGGAGCTGGCTTGCCTTTGATCTTCTTTGGAGGTGCCTCTTCTTCATCACTGGAAAACAATGGGTAATTGTTTAAAAAAAACCGGCCAAGTGCGATTCGGACTCGCGCATGAAGGGTTCCGTACCATTATCGCAAAAAACTGCACGGAACCCTAAAAAGAGTGATAAGTCTTTCAGAAGGGTGGACATCCTTCTGAAAGACTTATTTTCACGTCCCTGCCGAGGTGTGGGGTGACCATACTTCATCCTAGTCCCAGTTAAAGACTCAACAAGAACTCAAACAGAGGCCAGAAATGAAGCCTATCTTGTTAATGTTTAATGTACCCTTATTTGTGCTTCTTTTAACTTGCTGCATATTTGATAAATAAAATTGCCAATAAGTCTTTACCTTTCCTCATCATCTTCACTTGCGTCCTCGTCATCATCACTTGCGTCTCCCTCATCCTCACTACCAGACTCATCACCTATCATTTCTTCATAAGCATCTGAGTCAAATTCATAGGCACTGTCATCATCAGATTCATCAGTATTTTCACCTACTTTAATGAATTCTGCTGGCTTAACACCAGCATCCTTCAATTTCTGTTCCTTTTCTTTTTGCTGTTTTTCATTAACTTTTACTGGCACTTTTCCCTTTTTATTTACTTTAGGTGCAGTTTCTTTTTTATTTTCTGCTGGTTTTTTAACTTCTGCAGGTTTGCCCTTTTTGGGGGAAACTTCTGCTTGCTTATTATCCTTTTGATTTTTATTATTCTTCTTTTCTTTTGCTTCATTAGTTTGTTTCCCATTCTGTGCTACTTCATTTTTGCTTACTTTTTTAACTTCCTTTTGTTGTTTTCCCTTTTGAGTTTTTTCAGGCTTACTTTCTTCTTTAACATTTTTGTTGTCTTTTTTTTCCTGTTTTACTATGTCACTAAGCAGTGCTTCTGGCACATCTACTGGTGCAAAGAAGTCATAATTTACTCCCATTTCACTGAGTTTCTTCTTATTTTTATTTAAGCTGCAAAAGAACATCAGATTATAAAATCATCCAAAAAATCTTGATCTAAGTACAATACCTCAAACATGGTTATTAAAACGAAGATAATGATAAAATCATAAACTCACTTAGACAAAAGTTTCCTCGCCCTTTTTAGTTCACCAATGACATCTTTGTCTGCATTATGTGCCTGGAAACATACATACAGCATGAACATTTAAACTATTCAAATTTAAATCAACTTATAACTTCTTTTATAAAGTTATCAACCCAACAACAAGCAAATAATGAAAATCATGGAATGAATAAATAGAAGATTGTGTACAGAAATGACAAGAAAAAATTAAAAATTGCCAAAACACCCAGCAATATTTTTTTTTTCTTACTTTTTAAACAACATAATTTATCTAGTAGTAGATACGCTTTGATCAACAATCTATCGAACACGTAATTATGACACGATATCTTGCGAAAATACTCCGTTTCAAACAGAAAACAGCCGATAACTTTTGGTTGGCTTAACCAATTTTCACCAATCATAGCTAAGAACACTCTCGACAAAGTCACCTTTCATACAAAAAAATCAAAATCAAAATCGGTTCATCCGCTTATGAGCTATGATGTCACAGACAGGCACACAGATACACAGCAATAAACGTCAAACTTATAACACCCCTCTTTTTCCGTCGGGGGTTAAAAATAGAGCGAGCCGGTGAGTAAGGCACCTAAACTAGGTAGGTAGGTTGGACAAAGATAACTACCTTTTTCGTTTTCAGTCTCATTTCGCTGGCAGGGTTATGCTGGGTATTCCAGTTCCTCCTGAAGGCCTTTTTTTGCTTTTCCGGAGGAATGTAAGCCGCTGAAAATAAAAATTGGTTACTTAATTATATTTAACTTTAATCTAGTGTACCCTATCTAAAGAATAATATCTGTACTGTAAAATACCATTACAGTATGTAAGGTCTTGAAATCTTTAAATAACAATTGCACCAATATCCAACTTTATATTGAAAATCAATTAATGTTAATGATGTTTATGGACACACACTTTTAACTCTGATTTTGCATAAGTGATCTTTATTCTCATAGCAATAAGGTTGCTGTAGAAGGTAGACTAATGTAATGTGTGTACGTGATAGCACTTAGACCTGGAGTCACCAGCCCATTTAATTAATGATAGTAGTGTTTGAATTTAGAACTTTACCTTTGATCAACCTCTTCCCCATGAGATAGTTGTTCATGGTGTCAGCTACGATTTGTCCTACTGCTGGCTCTTTAAACTCCACAAAGGCGAAACCTTTGGAGTTGCCAGTGCGTTTCGACCTGATCACTCTAGCATTGGTTACAACGCCAAACTGCTTGAAGTACTGGGTCATTTGATGCTGGAATTGAATTGCATAAAATTTTTTTCAAGTAAATAACATACTACATATAAAGGATGTTTTTTTTCGAGGTTTGGTTTTTAAAAAGAAATAAGTAAGCTTTGTTTAAGAGATATTCTTATGCCATTAATGCTTAAATATGATTTTGGGCAAAATTTGGGCGTCACGGCTGGCTCGAATGAAGCATAATAAATTGTAAAGTCAAATTTTCAAGCAGTGATGAGGCAAATTTTTGGTTGAACGGCTACACCAATAAGCAGAATTGCCGAATGGAGTGGAGAAGACCCAGAAGCCTATGTTGAGATACCCTTACATCCATTAACCTCTTGTATGCCAGAACTCAGATCTAGGCGAGACACAATGGCTTTTTAATTGTCTCGAATTATGGCATACAAGGAGTTAAAAGTAACTGTTTAGTGCGCTTTATGGGTAGGTAGAATCATTGGCCAGAATATTATATATATGGTGAGCGCTATAGAGAGCAATAATTTCAGACTTTTTTTTTCCTCAGTTGAATGGTATTGATGTGGCAAAGCTTTGGTTTCAGCATACATACAGCACATGAAACAATCAATTTATTGTGGAAAAAAAATTATGAGCGCATAATTTCACGTAATAGACTTGTGAACTGGCCTACACGATCGTGTGATCTCACACCTATAGATTATTTTCTTTGGTGATATGTGAATTCATTAATCTATGCCGATAAGCCACAGATTTTGGACCAATTGGAAGTCAACAACTGCCGTGTTATTTCCGATATAAGGCCTCATTTGCTTAATAAAGTGGTCAGCAATTGAACTTCTCGTCCCAATTATGCTTCATTTGAGCTAGCCATGTGGGCCATATGCCTGGAATCATGTTTAAGCACTAATGGCAAAAGAATATCTTTTAAACAAAGCCAATACCATGGCAATTAAATTAATTTTTACTTGATTTATTTCATTCTAATAACCAAACCTCAATGAAAAAACACCCTTTATTAATCCATAAGGTTTCAAAAGTCAAAATTTAGATGTGCTATAGGTGCCCCTCTGCCTAACCCTTCGGAGACTACAGGCGTGATGTTATGCTACGTTGATATAACTCACTTCGTAAAATCCATGCGGAATATGCGATAAATACACCAGTCCTCTTTCCTTACGCTTCCTCTTTTTACTGACTTTGCCATCTTTTAGTTTCATACTAAACGGCTTCTTCGCCTCAACCTTTTCATCTTTCTTCTGAGGCTCGGCTTTCTCTTCATTTTTCTGTAAAAAGAAACAAACTATCAAGCATGTTATTATAACCCCACTTTAGTGAGACCTTATTATTGAAAATACTAACCTTAATTAATTTCTTGATGCCTTTAATTGATTTTACAAACTTTCTCTGTTTCTTAGAGTCTAAAGCTACGTTTTCTTCCATGTTTATTCCTAAAAATATTATTATTTATTTAAACCAAATGCAATTTACACCGCAGCTTGCACGTGTTGGTTTGCTTGATTGACTGACAGTGACAGACAGACAACTGACCTGACAAAACAAAACAATTTGACATTGACAGTTGAGCTTTAGTTAGTGTTGCCATGTTTTTTTTTTTTTTGTTTGTTTCTTACGGAACAGGCTAAGGTCTGAGACCATGCTGCCTAGTCATCAGTATTTTTCTTGAATTCTTTAGTATGCATTAGAATGCGGATGTAACGTATTCTAATGTTTTTTAGAGTATTTGGCAGCAAATTGTATCGAGTCAGCCTTCCCAGTAAGCTTTGCGGAGGTAGTCAATACTACAATAAAATTCTCCGCTCCATTACACCGAGATTGCTTCTGCTAATGATTTCACATATTGTCCAGTTGCGTAGACAGTTGAGACACAAAACTACACCACTTTTATATCACAATATCCACTAGGAATCAATTTGCAAATAATATTAACAGCCGCTGAAGTTCACTCGAAAAAATCCCGCCAAAAACTCCTAGTGTTGCCATGATGTTGCCCGGTGATTTTGTTTTTTTTTTTATTATTGATAGGCTCGCGCTTGAAAATTAATTATTTTGTTCCAGTACCGCCGTAATAACAGTGGCGGATTCAGCCCTCAAAAAAGTTGTGGTCAACCATAGATATTTCTATATCTATATTCCTTTATCTATGTGGTCAACGCTACACCCCGCTGTCGATTTTCGAGTAGATAACTATACAAATGCAAATTTATTGGATGGGGCCCCTTATAAGTACCTTGGCGACCGAGCTCGACTCCGGTGAGAATAGAGATAACAACGTTTTCTAAAAATGAAACCTAGTCAGATCGATTTATCGCCCCCGAAAACCCCTGCATACTAAATTTAATGGAAATCGTTGCAGCCGTTTCCGAGATTCAGATTATATATGTACAAGAATTGCTAGTTTAAAGGTACCTATTAGAGTAGATAGATAAATCATTGAAGTAGTTACCCAACAGTAATAAATATCTAATAAATTTAATTTTAAAAAGCATAGGTATCACATATTTATATCAAAATAGAGCTTGGCATAGAGCTTTATGTTCCGCAAAAATATTAATAACAACATCAAACTTTAAAGATCGGGCCATAGCCTAGCATTACGTAGCCTGTCTTGTCTCTGTGAACTCTGTGAGTTCCTTAAATAGGTATTTATTAATTTTAGTTTCGAAAATGATCTTTCAGCCTTTTTTTAATTTTCAAATTTCTTAAATAAATATTATGTATTATTGTATGTATGTATTTTATGTTATTATGTCTAAGTATTATTATTGTATACTGACAACCCTAAATTCCGTTCCTCTCGTTCAGTTCATCCAAAGGTTGTCTGTAAGAGATTGCCCTGTGCGATAAGGCCGCCCATTGTACACTTGCTTTTATACTTGTTTGTCCTGTTATATTTTTGTGGTGTACAATAAAGAATATAATAAATAAATAAATAAGTAAATTATATTTTTAGACAAATTTTCAAACGTATTAATGCATTTAAAAGATCTGTGGGTTTAGACTGAAGTGCTTTAGAGGCTGAATCGATAGTTGTAAAATTTTGCATTTAACAGAACTCTTTTCGTAAGCGCTTTTGTCCTGCCCGTCTAGTAGAGTTTAATGTTTTTAATGTTATCGAAGTTGAATACACGACAGACTCGACTCAAAGAAAGTACCGCGACAAAAAATTAAGCAACCAATGCTTTTCTTATGATTGCGTTTAAATCTTAATAATTTATTTGAATTTGTATAATATGGTCTTTAATTGAAAAATAATATGTCACGGGAATTTAACGCGATGATTTCGATTATTTATTTACCTATTTAACCCGACGTTTCGGCCGTGTTGCAACGACCGTGGTCCCGGGTAGACTGGTCTTTAGTTGTGTCTATTTTAAATTGATTATTAGTACTTATATAAAATTTATAATTTTCACTATATTTCGTTTAAAATGTAAGCTTACCTTTGAGCTCGTAACCTGTCGGGCCGGGGGCCCTGTTGGGTTGGAGGCCCGTGGCATTTTGCCAGCCCTGACACCCTATAGTTACGCCACTGCGCTCACGATCGCTACATTGCAGTCCTACAAGGCCAAGGTCTTTGAGTCGACGAGGATAGGATTAACTTTGTTGACTTATAGCTATAACTCTTTTAAATCTATATATATATATATATATATATATATATATATATATATATATATATATATATATATATATATATATATATATATATGTATATAGAAGAGAAAGTATGTATGTATGTCCCTTATAGACTCCGAAATGGCTGGACCTCGAGGCGTCCGCTAGTAGGTTAAAGTCTGGCAAACGAAAGCAGACACTGGAATTATTTGCAAACTTTTTATATGGCAGTGATAAACTAATGTCGACCCCAATTTTCCGTATGACGCTACTAAGTTGATACTGTGTTTTAATTCGTAATCACTATTTATATTTTTGTAAAAACATTTACCGTATTTAATAATTTAAAAAGTTTCATTATTAATGTAGAAAACAATGATTCCTATGACTCTTATGAATCTTTTCACATGAAAGTCTTAGATTCAGATTTTGATTGATAGTGAATAAACCAAAATTATTATAGAATACTGTTGCTTTTTTTTATTCAGATTGATATATCTAAAGTATTACATACCTAAATGTACCTATAGTATTTTTATTCAAACGAAGTAATATAAATAAAAAAAAAATCAAATGAGGTTATTCCAGGTATTGCATAATAGTTTTTAGGGTTGCTATGCTGATATTTTTTAAATTTGCCGCTTTTTTTCAGTCTTTACTTTCGTTTGCCAGACTCTATATATGCAAGAGCGCTCCATCTCGGTCAGGAGTCAGAGTAGATAGACATAATTAAAGGGTGGCCAAAAAATCGTGGTTCAAACGAAACAGGGCGATAGTTGAGTGAGGTACAGTAAAAAAAAATACTTTTGGACCTACTGCAAATAATAAAAAATACCCTAAATATCTCCGTTTCGTTGGATCCACGAATTTTTGCCCACTTCGTATAAGTTACTTTGTCGACTTATGCATGAAACCATTGGAATCATGGAAGCAAGAGCTACCCAGGATGTTGGGTTACCGTAACTGACCGAAATTTTAGGCTGGACACTAAAGTAATCACTCAAAAACAATTTTCAATTTTATAAATAATCTACAACCGAGAAATCTACATATTAATTATCACTTACATGATGAATTCCATTTAATCGCCTTCTTTTGAAACCATAAAAATAATTGAATCTGCAAATATACAAAGTTAAAGCTAGAGTACAGTTCTCGCCAAATTTCTTGAAAATTCAAAAAATCACCAAATCGTGCATTGCGCATCCGGAAAGCCAACTTCAGGGCGGTCCAGAAGTTTGGCGAGAACTATACATTTGAATTTCGCAAAGTGACAAGCGAGCGCTGGGAACAGTCGATACGATTCCCTCAGGCTAACCAGGCTTGATCAATGGGGTGCCAAGCTTGCCTATACCAATTACTTTTAGAATAAAATTTAGAAATTTATAAATCTAGTGCGCGGCTTAATTTTTTTTTCCTTTGTTTAGGCTCGCGCTAATTAATTAATTTACAGGTGTTTTTGAGAGAAGCACTACTATAGGCTCTTCCAGCCAGCCTTTCTTGTCAAAACTTCAAAAGTAAACCTTAGCCCCTTAGGATAGGTACCTATCTATCCGAGGCAGGTTGATAAAAATTCTCGAACTCGCTTCGCTCGATCTCACATCCTCGTTTTTCTAGTTTTTTTCATGAGTCGACTCAGTGACTCCTACGATGAATACAAATATAGAAGTAGCCTCAGCATACATTCATTTAAATGAACGTAAAATTTAAATTTAGCTTATCTGTAGGGCCTGATTTAGGTACCCACAGGCTAATCAGGTAAGAGGTTCCAGGGGGTGCCAAGCTTGCCTTTGCAAGCACCACTTTTTTACAGAATAAAAGTTAGTTTATAATCACGCGTAATATACTAAAGCACGTATTACATTGTAAGTTTGCCCGGGACACAATTTCTTGTACGTCTTTGCTACATATCTATCTAGCGCGCCGCTTATTACACCAGTTCAATTAATTTACCGCGTTCTACCTCATTCGCAACCAGGCAGTAGCGTATAAGAACCCTTAGACCAACAGAACCATGGTAGAAGACAGCGAAATGCGGCTCAATCCAACCCTATCAGCCTAGCTTATTTTTTTGAGATAAGCTCTATTATTACGGTTATCTTTGCCGTTTAGGAGATAATTAGATCTTACTAGCTTTATAAAATGTTTTCGTAATTTTTAGGGTTCCGAAGTCAACAAGGCAACCTTACAGTTTCGCTAAGTCCGTCTGTCCGTCCGCAGTTTAGCTCAGAGACTCTTAGTACTAGAAAGCTATAATTTGGAAGTCATGAAATAAAAAAAAATCTTGTGCCTCCTATAGATGTAAGGTGGGATATTATTTTTTTCACGTGCATCCGATGGTGTGGGGTATTGTTGGGTAGGCCATTCAAAAATATTGCGGGTCTGTTAAAACCATTTTTGATTCAGAGATCCGTTTGCGTAAAATTAAGCTTAAATTGCAAATTTTTGTTAGAGTACCCCCCCCCCCCCCCCCCCGCCCTCCAGCGAAATCGTTACTTTTGGCTATGTGGAAAAATTCACGGCATTAGTATATATAACGAAATTTACTTTTATGATGTGAATTTTTATTTAAACATTCAATATTTTGGAAATTCCGAAAGAGAAAGAAACAAAGACCGTGCGTGCGAGGATGCAGGAACAAACTATACCATTCCCCGTGGCTCGTGGCTCTAACCCGCGGTTGTATCGGCTCCTTTCGCAATTGACGTCCTTCATTACAGATTATTTATTGCAGCTTATTTACACTGGTTGTTTGTTCCTATCATTTAATAATTTGATTTTACTTTTTGATAGTTGAATAGGTTCTTTGAAAATACTCATATAACAATTTTTGTTTTCGGTTTTCAAATATTTGGGGATTTTAACGAAGACTATCTCCATAACGGCAATACTGCAGAATTCAAATTATTATGTGACGCTGGTTATAAATCTTTATTACAAACGCTTGCATCTACCCGCGGTGGTACTCAAATACCTAGATAATATTTTTGTAACTTCACTTGTCAAGTTGGATTTTATAACTCCTTCTTCAGTTACCATCGTCCATTTCGACTTTGTGTTTTAATGTTCAATTAACAACAAAAAACCCTCTTTTTAGTCCGCATTATTATGCAACTACGGAAACCTATTAATGCGCGTGGCCCGACACGCACTTGGCCGATTTTTGTTGAATACAGTATTAACAAATAGAATCGACATCCGGCAAAAAAGCCGGCACTTGCTACAATTGAAAACATTGAAAGCCGATTTTCAGACCACCGTACAACGGTGTGATGACATAGCGCCTGTGTGGCTGGCAATGCGTCAGAATATTTGCATGCGACGACGCAACGCAACGCAACGCGCCGTGTGGACTGGCTGAGCTTATAGTGTTAATTACGCTCGAATTTGTTACGGCCGGACCACGGATTTGTGGGTGGGGTTAGTCCGGCCCCGACCATATCCGAGCGTGTGTAGAGTGGTCCGCGGACATTATAATTATTAAATTGATTCCGTCTCGGTCCAAACAAGCGTGTGTAAGCGAGAAAGCATTTGTGGGCGGAGTCTGTCCGGCCGTACCAAATCCGAGCGTGTGTTAACACTATTAGGCTTCTAAATAATAATTAATATTATTATTTAAAATAATTAATAATAAAAGATTTTTCTGCTTTAGTTGACAACTAAAAGTTACTTGGCAACTTAAATTGTTTGCCTTTCCTCGTGGCCTTGGCCAGGGCGTCATAAATATTGAAAATCTCTCCTTTGTAGGAATGCAATGTATCGGACGTGAGCAACTCGAGCACTTGGCCGATTTTCAAGTAGTGGTCACCACAACCTTTTTCGAGGGCTGAATCCGTTATCACTTTTACAGGGGGGGGGTGACACCTACTGGAAAAAATTCTAATCAAATTCAAAATCACTGAGCAACAATAAAGCCAGCGTTCCCAGAAAGTATTTATTGTTACATTTTACGTAACTTTTGACCTTCTCACGTAACCTCCATATAACGACCATGTAACATGGCTCAAAATGTAACTTTTACGTTACTTTTAGAGTCTGGCAAACGAACAAGAAGAAAATCATGCTGTGCAGTCGGAGGATACATATGCGCGACCTTGCTGGCCAAAAACAGATGTATCCTCCGACTGCACAGCATGATTTTCTTCTTGTTTATGTCTTTTCAGTTCGCTTTTTTTAAATTTGACGCGCTTTTTCAGTCTCTACTTTAGTTTGCCAGACTCTAGGACTTTATAAAAATATGAAATATTCTCCAGCAAACAAAAAATTATCGTGAAACGGAACGCATCTTTGGAAATTTTTGTTCGTCGTGTTGTCGCACCTGATTTTGTGCAAAAACAAATCTATATTTATATTTTTAAACTTCTTTTGTTTTTTACTGAGGTAGTTTTCACGACCTCTTGCGACCCCACAGTAGAGGCTTGTACCCACAGGTTGAAAAACACTGGTCCTTGGTCTATGATATTAGAGTGGTTATAACCATGAAGTTATAGGTAAAGAGTTATAACGTAGTTTTATTTTCTCTATGAGAGTGGTCTGTTGTGTATCTGTGGAAGCAAGGAATTGTCAATGTCAATCAGAAGAAATTGCAAAATGGGATTCTCGTTCTGTGCTTCGGAGATTTATTACAAAACAAAACTATAAAATTGTAAATTAAAATACTAAGAATTTACAGTTTTTTATTATAACTTGTGTAACTTGACTTTAATAATATAGTAATAAGTAATAATACAGTTTTAGAAAAACACATCAAAATGTCGGCCACCGGCACCCTCAACCAATACATACAATTCGTCGAACGCATGTTTAGAACTTCTCAAGGGAATATACTGGCGCGTCTGCTGTCCCTTCGAGACGAACATGTTGCAAATAGGAATTTGCGTTCTAGCGATATTGCTACTCTTGTGGAAGGAAACTGTCTCGCTCCTTTGGACGAGATCATCATCAGTCATCTGCTATGTGTTAAAGTAAGTAGACTATTGATCATCTTCGTCATCAGTTTAAAGTTCAACCGCTGGTTACAGAGCTCTTTAGTTGCACATCCTTAGACTTTGATTATAGTCATCATTCATAATATCACGTCTGTATTCGCCATAAGGGTCAGAGCGTCAATTTAGAGTTAGGAAGAAGTGTACCTTCCTGTAGTAAACCCACATCTTGTCAGATTGTCCCATGTAATAGGGGGCGAATATCGAATATATTAATAATTTAATATCAACTGAGCACATGTCTAGAATAGAATTGAATACACTTTATTGTACACCATAAAAGTTATGTTTACAAGAAAAACTTATTTATATGGGTACAAAGGCTGTCTTAATTTGAATTTTTTAACTGTGCTTCAACGACAATCTACTTTTTGCTCTTTATTTTTTTATGGGAAAGTACTGCCACATCTTTTACATTGTACATATACTGAACAATCATACGGGACCAATGCACATGACTAGAAAGGCATACATAACACTCAATAACTATAGTCTCTATTGTTACGACTTATTGTCGGGCCTACGTTGTCCCCCCATATCCAAGTACTGTAACATGGAAATATTGTAAACACAAAATTTTTAAAAGAGTAACCATGGAGTTTCTTGCCAGTTCTTCTCCATAGGAAACGACTAACCCAAACCTTGCACCTTTGTCGACATTTTATAAGTGCCCATGTGGACCTATGTAAAATAAAAAATAAAATGATTTTGATTTTTGAACCCAAATTAAATTATACAATTCAATTGCTCTGGTTATATATTTCTTGGTCTTATGCTTTTAAGTGTGAAAACTGACAATGCTTGGATAGCTTCAAAAATTTCCTTGGGAATTACTTCCTACACTTATTCATGATGTGAATGTGAGTGACATTGCATTTAAGAATCCAACTGCTTGTTTATGTTTCCAGGCATTATGCATGCAAGACTTTATGGAGGCCTTTGAATACCAGAGTGCCTGTGTAGCCTGTGTGGTACGCCTATTACAAGCACAGAAAGAGTCAAACTGGGGCTTACCATTGATGTACACAGTGTGTTTGGATCTAAGACTCATTGCTTATAGGGCTGAAGCTTGCGGTATGTGTTTGTGATTACTTAGACTAGTTTGTATTTTTTATGAGTTGCTAATTTTCACAATGCAGCTGTGATAGAAATAATTTCTAACAATTTATTGGTAGGTTAGAGCCATAAGAATCATATTTGTGTTCTATTATATTATTGAAAGGATTACACGCTCCAGGTCAAACGCTATTTGTCACATACTCAGTTAGTCATAGCTATCTGATTTAACTCAGATAGTCCCTATGGCGAATCATCTAATATGGTGTTTGCCACAAACGCAATTCATCCTCGTTGTGACCTGGAGCGTGTGATCCCATTGAAAGACTTGTCGTAATCTGTTCAATACTTTCTACAAACTACAAAAAAACAATTTTACTTTTTCAAAATAGTAGTTTAGTTAGATAAGTATATATTTGCTATAACTAAATTAACCACTTGAGAAATATGATGTGTTCTGCAACTTATCCTTTCAATACAAATCTGTATCTAATGAAACATCTATTTTTCAGCTCAAAGTAATGGCAAGATTCTTGAAAAAGCTGCAGAGAGTTTACTGGCCTGCTTCAGGGTATGTGCTGCTGATAACCGCACAACTGATGCTGACACCAAGAGATTGGGAATGTTGACTCTAGTCAACCAACTCCTCAAAGTATACTTCCGGATCAATAAGCTTCATCTGTGCAAACCCTTAATAAGAGCAATTGATTCTTCACCTCTCAGAAAAGAATTTCCATTAGCCCAACAAATTACATATAAATACTTCGTTGGACGAAAAGCTATGTTTGATTCTGACTACCGAACTGCTGACGAATTTCTGTCATTCGCGTTCGTAAGATGCCACCGAAGAAGCATTAAGAACAAGAGGCTGATTCTCACTTACTTAGTGCCTGTTAAAATGTTACTTGGTTTCATGCCAGCAGAACATTTGCTTCAAAAGTATGACTTGTTGCAGTTTTGGGATCTTGTTTTGGCTGTGAAGAATGGTGATCTTAGAGGCATAGACCGAGTTATGGAAAAATATGAGAGCTTCTTTATTAGTGCTGGAATATACCTGATTGTGGAAAAATTGAAGATCTATGCATATAGGAATTTGTTCAGAAAGGTTTACTTTGCAGAAAATAACCATCAAATTGATATTGCAAGTTTCCAAGCAGCTCTGCAACTGATGGGACACGACGACGTAGATGCTGATGAAACTCAATGTATTGTGGCGAACTTGATCTATGACGGCAAAATTAAGGGTTACATATCATATCAACACAAGAAGGTAGTAGTGAGCAAGCAGAATGCTTTTCCGTCGTTATCTAGTTTATATTAGTCCAGCGCGGGCTCTGTCGAGGTGGAGCATGAATGTGCAGACTTATTCTAAATAGAAGAATGCTTAATGTCAAAGATAATCATTTTTAACATTCCATCTAAGCAAATCATGCACTCATCATATACTAAAATGGAAGTGCCAAAGAATAAGTGAAATCTTTGATATTGACTCAAGTCTGCAACTCTTGTCCTCCTCGTGGAGTCCGTAATGGTTTTAATCTTGATCTAGATGCTATTTTTGTATGAATTTTGTACTTTCATACTGTGAAGTGGAGAAAATGATGGACAAAAGACACTTGGTAAAATACGCACAAGTGAGATGTATTAACGGACAGTTCTTATTACTAGTGTTATGATTGATTTATAAAGCCTTGACTATAAAAAATAGACATCTGCCAACTTGTGTATGCCTACTCTTGTTCTACAACTCTTGTTTTTATTGTTATAAACTCATTCATTTGAATAAACTAAAACACTGCTATAATGTGCCAAAGTGAATGACTGAATTCTTAACACTAAAAAATGGTCTAGGAATACATAAGTAAAGTACATCCCTAGATTATTTTTTAACTGAAGCTGTGTATCTGGCTAGTCGTTTGTAAAACGAAAGTTGGCTTATTAAGGTCTTCTGTGACCTGATAAATACAATGTACACTGGATTTTGAATTCCAGTTTGTATGACATAAAGTGTAAAATATCAAAGGTTATTTTGAATAACGACGATATTTTTGTCTTTAAGTTAGACTTCAGTGTGATATACAGATTGTATGTTGATGTAAGTTTTATTGTCAATTCATTTATGACATATATAATGAATTATGCGAAAACGTGTTGATCAGAGACACTAAATTTACCTAGGTGTATAATTCACTATCCATTCACATGTATCAATAATAGCAATTGTATCAAAAAATAAATACTCTTTCAAGACTCAAGCTGGATTTTTTCTTCCTCGAAGATTTATATTGTATGGTGAAAGGCCCCCGCAGTCACGCAACGCGAAACTGACGCGACATCTATCTTTTTTATTGAAAGATTCTGTTAGCTGCATAGACCTTAGATATATATCTAAGGCATAGACATATTAAATAGTATGGACTGGAAATACCTACAAAAAAAACGTGCCTACCTAAACCTTAAAATGCCACTTAAAATGGCTGCCGATGATATGGTTGTGTGAATCCCGGAACACACACTCACAAATTTCAATAATACAAAAAGTAAACAACAATTTGACAGCAGGACTACCACGAAACACAAATGAATGGCACTTACCTACTACTGTCACTACGTCACAAAAAATGTTGCCAATAAGAGCAACAACTGATGTCCGTGACTACCGCAGGTCCCCGACGCCAATCGTTTCCATATTTGGTAAATAATTACTACTCAATTGGTACCGATTAGTACTCGAACAACAAAATTGGTACCTTAGTAGTTTTCGAGAAAATCGACTTTGAAGGTGGTCCGGCGGTAGTCATGCTCCATTCAGCAGGACCACCATGAGCGCCGAAAACGGAGGCATGCTACAGCAATCCTAAGTATACAAATAATTACTACCCATAAAAGTGATTCATTTCGTAAAAAAAAAAAAACAGAGCTGAAACATTTGTATTTACCGAGAAATCAACGATGATAACTTTCGCTCGCTCGTTCAGCAAGACCACGACTTTGAATGTTAATTCCAAGTTTGAGCAGCCTGCGCCTTTCCTCAAATCTATATAGAAAATGACTACCTAGCAAGATAAAATTGATACCCAAAATTCACAACTAGTACTCCAGTAGTTTACGAAATATACCATGCCATTGGTGGGGTGGCGGTAGTCACGGTGTTAAATTTTCATTTCAAGATTTCTCTAATAAAATCTCTGTGATTTCCTTCCAAATAACAAAAATTACTACTCCTAAAGAAGTTATAGCGATCAAACACTAATTGCCGTATTAATAAACACGGAATAAGGAGAGATTATACTAACCTGACTCTAGTCTTGGACTAAAAGTTATTCCATGGTGCTAGCTAGTTTAAGGTCGGATTAAAGTTGGTTAAAGAGTGTATCCATGGTGACTACATTTATATTATTTTTGATTGACATTTTGTTCGATGTGATTTGATGGTGAAAATTTTTAGCTTAATATAAATATGTTGTACTAGACAGGAAACACTATTTCAGGCATTGGCATGAAGGAGATGTGTTTAATACTTAGGTATTTTACTAACATTAGTATGAGGGATAAACTCATCATCAGATCTATCAAAGCACTACGAATATTAAATACCTACTAGCTGTTGCTCGTGACTTCGTCTGCTTAGCATTAGTAGGTACTCCTAATAGCCTATTTTTAATGTCGCGCAAATTATATTGTGGATGCAGGCCGCCTTACTTGTGAAATTATTAGTTCACGATACAAATTTCTACCTTCTTTGCCACTCCCATGAGGATGGTTTCCGGGATTAAAACTATCGTATCCTTCCCAGAGTCTCAAACTAACTATAACTAATTATGTAATACTTATTAACTCAATGACTAACTCCAGCCAAAATCGGTTTAGCGGTTTAAGCGTTGAAAGGTAACAGACAGACAGCCAGAGTTACTTTCGCATATACAATATTTTATTTTAAGCGATTTAAGTATGACAGATGTCACTTTGTCCGCTATTTTTCTTTCTTTTTCTACTTTTTGTCATCAAATTTCATGGTTTCATTCACTGGTTCATTCTTTTTACTTTTAAATTGAACTGGGTGAATGAAAATGAATAGTTAGTCTGAGGTTATTCCATGTTTATTAATAACATTGTAAGTGTTGTATTTTAAGAGAAATTAGCTTTCATTACTTTTCCATACTAAATCTCCGCGTATAACCCAACGAAATTAAGTTGTCAATGGCATTGAGCTGTTTACGTGTACATACATTTATGAATTTCGGAATGGTAATAACAACAGTTCACGTTCTATATTTTTATACAAACTGTGTACCTAGGCACATAACAAGAAAAAACAATACATTTCGTTACCCATTGCCTGTGTTAATACCGTGGGTAGTTAGGTACTCTAATAATTACTTTTCTTTATTGTAAGTACCTAACTTCTGTGTTGATAAACGAATATTATTAAAGAGCGATAGGTATTTCTTATTTATTTCTTTTCTACTGATTAACGATTGCTGCAAGCCTAAGTACCTACGCAAAGTGTTTTATAGACCCAAAAAAAGTGACATCGGCTTTTTATTGGCTATTTCTGCCTAATAGTTCATAACAAATGTACGAGTAGAACTCCCATGTGCTAGTTTTGATTATTTGTTTTTTTTTTATCGTAAAGTTTTCGTGACCTTTAAGGTCAAAAGAACTAAAACAACCGTATAAAAAAACTGTACATAATTGAGCTTTGTTCGTATTGCCGTTTTATGAAGCAAGTCAAGGAAAAAATTATGCCATGTTAGTAGTAGTCAAAAACGATAATAGAACTCGCAAAAAAAATGTTTTACCGAAATCAGTATTTATTTTTTTATTTATTTTCTAGCTCGAAGTAGAACCTCTGCCAGGTACAAACAGATTTCTTATACTAAGGTTTATCATACGCAAAAATATTACTTGTAACTTGGGCCTAGGTTCTGAGAAAATTATTTTCAAAAATATGTTTTAGGGTTGTCACTATTTTGAATTTTTTTAAGTAGTATTTTTATATTTTGTTTAACAGATACATCATGTAGAAAATGCTATTAAAAATAATGTCCTGTGGCTAAATATATACTATACTAGTATTATAAAGCTGAAGAGTTTACGTGTACATACATTTATCGATTTCGGAATGGTAATAACAACAGTTCACGTTCTATATTTTTTATACAAACTGTGTACCTAGGCACATAACAAGAAAAAACAATACATTTCGTTACGACCAATACGTTACCCATGGCCATGGCGTTATACCTGTGTTAATGCCGTGGGTAGGTAGGTACTCTAATAATTATTTTTCTGTATTGAAAAGTGAAACGCGGAGATTTAGTATGGAAAAGTAATGAAAGCTAATTTCTCTTAAAATACAACACTTAGGTAACTGAATGTTTGATCGCTATAACTTCTTTAGGAGTAGTCATTTTTGTATAAATTTGGAAAGAAATCACAGAGATTTTAAGGTTACGCTATCTATCCCTGTATGGAGGCCGTTTTGCAATTTTCCTTCTTCTTATGGTATTTATTCGCGCCCAAAAATGCGTTAACATTAGTGTCGAAATGTGGAACTTTTGACGCCCATAACTTTCAAATATTTACTTTTTTCACTTTTTCGCTTCCATACAGGGCTAGATAATGTTATGACAAATTGATATCATTTTTGACTAGTGTAACCTTAACGTTACACTAGTCGAAAATTCTTCCATACAAACGCAGTCTAGGGATTATTCCAATGTTTGACGATGTATGTTCAAAATAAAAAATTATATCAATTTGTCATAACATTATCTAGCCCTGTATGAAAGCGAAAAAGTAAAAAAAGAAAATATTTGAAAGTTATTAGAGTCGAAAGTTCCACATTTCGACACAACTTTTAACGCATTTTTGGGCGCAAATAAATACCATAAGAAGACGGAAAGTTCCAAAACGGCCTCTATACAGGGATAGATTAGTAATTCAACAATGCATATAATTTTATTTTGAACAGATAGATTTAGCCGTTTTTCCTTGATATCTAGACTGCCAAAGTACTGTTTATAAAATTTCGCGCGCTCGGTTTCGTCCTAAATCATTATCTATTTCGCTACAAATTTTCAAAAGTGTGTATTCGTACGCGAACTAGCTTCCTACTGCTCATCACAGCATCTATCTCTTCCGCACGTGTTGTCGGTTGATATAAAATGCATTTTAACCCCGCGCACAAAATAGTTCGTGCCGTCGACTAGTGTACCCTTAATAAAGAAATCTGGAAATGATTATTTAACACCGTGACTACCGCCACCCCACCAGTGGCATGGTATATCTCGTTAACTGCAGGAGTATTGTTGTGAATTTTGGGTGGTAATTTTCTATATAGGTTTGAGGAAAGGCGCAGGTTGCTCAAACTTGGAATCAACATTCAAAGTCGTGGTCCTGCTGAACAAGCGAGCGAAAGTTATCATCGTTGATTTTTTGGTAAATACAAATATTTCAGTTTTTTTTTTTTATAAAATGAATCACATTTATGGGAAGTAATTATTAGTATACTTAGAATTGCTGTAGCATGCCTCAGTTTTCGGCACTCATGGTGGTCCTGCTGAATGGAGCGTGACTACCGCAGGACCACCTTCAAAGTCGATTTTCTCGAAAACTACTAAGGTACCAATTTTGTTGTTCGAGTACTAATCGGTACCAATTGAGAAGTAATTATTTACCAAATATGGAAACGATTGGCGTCGGGGTCCTGCGATAGTCACGGACGTAACAACTGAAATATTGTTGTCTCTTTTATCAAATACGATTACTACATTAGAAACAATGAAACAAAACTATGTTTTACATTCTGTATCGTATTTCACTCATATTTGTATAAGCTAATGTATGTAGGTATAGGACATCGCGGCGCCTCCATGTTTTTCCTATCTCAATGGTTATTGGTTAGCTGTGAAACAAATTCCTATGAAAGAGCCTTGTTGAATCGATGACGTATTGTCCTGTCGTAGTTGTCTGCGAGAGCTTTGATAGACCACCAGACCCTGACCTGAGGCTCTAGACTGTGTGACTATGTCATTTGATGTTAGCTATGGCGACGGGCAAAATGCCAAAATAGGCCAAAATCATAGTCAAAATAAAAAAAAAGTATTGTGTAAACTGTATTTTTAACAGGCTTTTATTAGCTTGGTGTATCTATGTATCTATATATCTATGTATCAATGTAACGGAATCTTTGAACGTGATTTTCACCCCCTTCAAAACGTGGGATTGATTTGAAACTTTGCACACTTATCAAGGACCGATGACAATGCAATAATTTAGTCAAAGTCAAAGCCAAAGTCAAAGTCAAATATGTTTATTCAACTAGCCCAATATGCGGCACTTTTGAACGTCAAACAAAAATTGAAATTTACAAATAATGATAGTTGATTCTACCGGGCGCGTTTAAATAGTTTGTTTGTGTGTTTGTTGTTTGTTTTGCCTTACCAAGATCTTCAGGATTAGCGATTTTTTAGTTCAATTTACCATTGAAGCGTTGTTTTTTAGAACTACAATTTATACATTTCTATGGCCAAAATTTATGATGTTGAGCACGTGACATTTCGATAGCGTTTGAATATCCCATTGTGACATTGTTCCAATCGCTATCGCCACCCCGCTTTAGGGTATATTAGGTTCTGTAATCGCCACGCTTTCGATGTGAGAATGCCACTTGTCTAGGGCTCTGAAGTACAGTAGGTAGGTACCGACAGCTATTTTCTTAATATCACTCGGCAATCATCGACTAAAGCAGCTTTCCCCAAACTAAATTAGATACATTAAGTTAAAAGAGTATTAACAATTCAATATATATTTCCAAGTTGATTGAGAGCGTCCGGTCTGCACTTGGTCACAGAGTATTTTTAAGAGTGAAATAATAATAAGGTTGAATAAGTACCGAAGGTTGAAGGTGCTTGGGTTTTCAGTATAGGTGGGTAGTTTGTCTTTCTTTAGGTAACGGTTTCCAAAAATGAAAGACCAATGACATTAAAACATTTTTTATTAAATCCACAATATATTTCAAAGAATATTATAAATATAATAAATTTTGCTAACCACTAAATATACCGACAATGCTGATTAAAATGTAAGTCTTACAATAAAGTTATAGAACATGTTTTTGTGATTTTTAAATAGAAAGTCACAGTTCTAAACTATACATACATTTACTTATACACTATAGATTTGGTATGCAGCTGAAAGTTGAAAGATTTGCAATGTGCAATCTTGAGTTCCCTTTTATTTACTATTTACAATCTACCTACGACATAGATGGGACGCTTGTGAGCCTACCAGACTTGCTTTTTGTTACTCTTAACTACATTTAATTCTTTTCAAAATATTGAGATTTCTGAAAACCATTATTCGTGGCCATTTTAAGTTTTTTTCTCGAACTGCTGATCCTACCAATTAGTCTATAAACTAGTAGGCAAAAAAATGTTTTAGCTTTGCTCCCGTAACATACCTATATGCTTATATATTTATATCCAGCATTTTATGTAAGTTTTTACAGTAGCGATCCAATGATTGATGATTTCAAGATATGTTTCATAATATTGATATGCATTTTTTGTGGGTCTTTGTTGATGCATGTAAGCTCATTTTTCTCTCTACATGGAAACACAAAATTGCACATTGTAGTAATACATTTTCACCACCACGAACGTGCATCATCGTCAACATTTAAAATGAACGTGACGGCGACGAAACGAAATCTCGTGGGTACTACCCACGTTCGTTTTAGTTCTTGTTTCTTCATAGGAATATTTTTCACGTAGGTAACACTGTTGTTATAGCTCTAATGTTGCCATTCTACAGGCGGTTACGCACTACATCCGATCCGAATCCGTGAAATTACTGTTACGAAGTTGCCGTACTTCTTTTCAGTTCTCACACTACATCCGAACTCAATCCGTCATAATCTGTCTTATTTCAGAACATTTTGAATTCGGAACTCAAATCACGGATACGGATTGGATGTAGTGCGTAACCGCGTAACCCTTAGGTAGTATATTTTGCACATCATGGCGATGAAAAGGATCAGAATATTTTGTAGAAAAATATGAAGAAATATTAGTCTAACTATTAAATATATTTCAATATTATCTTACATTTAGCACTTATGTTCATCTACAATAAATCAAGCTAAACGAGAAGGTCTTACATGCAAAGCTAACAAATATTTTTGCCTTTATAATGTAGGTACTTATATTTTATAATTTAATTGATGAAATATATTTATGATACTGTAATAAGTCTCATGGGGTATACAATAAAAGATTGTAGACTCAACTCTACGTAACATAAATAGTCTTTTAGACTTTGACATCAAAGGAATAGGTAGAGATCACCATCGGTTAGTTTATTTTCACTGCCGATCATAGGCCTCTCTCTCCTTATATTATTTTTGACATTAAATGGTCTTAAATCTTACCTAATAATTTCTGGTCAACTTTTAGTCAACCTAAAATAGAGAATTTTTTTCAAGGTTGGGATTGAAACTTCACAAAATATATTTCATATTACTTACCTACCTTAACATGTTATATAGGTTATAATACTAAGTTAAAACAATGTTGGCTCCTTTAAAAGTACAAGAGATCAAGTGTTTCTTTTTTATTTACTTCAGGATTTTAAACATTAATGTTGTACAAGAGTATACGAGGAGATTGAATAGAATATGGAACAATAAATGCGAAAATTATCTAAGAAACACCTCTAGATACATGGTATAATAAATAGTTAGGTACTATGTGATTAATATTACGAAGATACGACACCATATTCAAAATCTATCAATATAATATGTTTTTGGACTCTGTGAATTATTCAATTCACACTAGATGGCGTACTTTACGTTCTATACACCTACCCACACACAAAAGAAAATACTGATGTTCGCTTTAATAGTGTTAACACATGTCCGGATTTGGTACGGCCGGACCGACTCCGCCCACAAATGCTTTCTCGCTTACACACGCTTGTTTGGCCCGAGACGGAATCAATTTAATAATAATAATGTCCGCGGACCACTCTACACACGCTCGGGGCCGGACTAACCCCGCCCACAAATCCGTGGTCGGGCCGTACCATATCCGGACGTGTGTTAACACTATAACACTTCATCATCGTCATCAAATATTTAAAAAATGAAACAAGGTCTGAAAAGTCATCAAAGACCATCAATAAAACAACGCTAAAGGTGAGTAGGTTACATCCACTTGCTAAGATTTAAAGGCAATATATTTTAGAAAGTTTTTCTTAATTTAATAGTGCCCTATCTTCGTAGTTATGCAGGTTAGTTTATTTGTTCTCAGGGAAACCAAACGTGTGCATCGGTCGTCCTTTTAGAAGCTCGTTCTTGTAAATGGAAAGAATTTCTCGGGACTGATTTGGTTTGGCGGGTCTGGCTTCAAAGAAATGTCCCATTTGGCTGTGGAAATTAAATAGGAATGTTAAATTACAAAATCATGGGCTTCTAACATTTAAAAGTATTCATGGACTAAAAGGCGTTATAAATTTACGAAGCTACATGTAGTGTAATGTGATTAGAACAAAAAGCAATTCCAAGTACCTAAACTATTGTTGCTACACCAGTGCTGTCGGAATAATCAAATCTGTATGCACCTATAGGTATATTTTTTTTAAACTTCATAGATTTAGAATAGGTATTCAAATTAAAATTCACACGTCAAGTCGCTACGGTGGATCTTTTACTGTTGGCGCTGTCCGCCTCTGGAATGCTCTTCCACACTCTTTACGGGATAGCCCATCGTTGGAGGTTTTCAAGAGAAGAATTAAGGAATATTTCCTATCAACATGACACATTCATTTATGTATTTATAATTGTAATATTTTAGTTGTGTAATTATAGTATGCTGTATGTATTATATTTATGCATTGTGTATTGCACACGTATTTGTTTACTTTATTAGTGAGTAAGTATCTAAAATTGTTTTATATTTTTAATAAGCTTTTGTTGTGATGTACTATCCTCATATGCATATTTCTTTACGCAACTGAGTTTTGCTGTTAGAGAACCCAACTATGGGTTAAGCTCGCCTTTGTACATACACTTTCTTTTTGTATTTTTTATGTTTTGTGTACAATAAAGAATAAGAATAAAATTAATTCTAAGTTGATGTATCGATCTAATCTGCATATTTCATACATATACTGAAGTTCTTAGAAACTGAAACAGTTTAGAGGGTAGTTTTCAACCAACGGGCTTCCGTATTGTTTACTGGAGAATGTGAGCCATGTTTTATTTTTTGGGAGTATCTATATGTTCGCAGATGAATTTATGGTCGTCGTGGGGACCATGTAGGTAAACATGTACTCATCTTTAACCCATTGATTGCCGGAACGTGGATCCACGCGAGACACAAGGACTTTTTAATTAAATTCGGTAGATAATTACGGCACTCAACCGGTTAAACCATACGGAAACCCGTTCCTGGAAAGAAACCCTGTACGTTGATGCAGTTTCTTTGAACGACAGTGTGACTCTGACAGCAAAACCAACAAAATAGTTTTTTTTTGTTGAAATTTATGCTAGGGACTTACTTCGTCGTGGATTTTTTGCTTTTTTTCTGGTGTGTGCTAATGTGTTTCCACTACCGCTTTATTCTAAAGTAAATGGATAAAATGTTTGCCTATTAGCTGGGTTGGGGGCCATGGCGTCGCGTGATGACAGCAGCTCTGGGTGGTCGCTTATTGTGTCTGTTAGAGCCGCAATCATTAAATCTGCAAGCATAAAAATTAGGATGATAATTTTGTGTCTAACGACTTGTGCAGGGATAGCGGTAGTTATGTTATACTAGCTTCTGCCAGCGGCTTCGCCCGCGTGAATGTCGAAAATTATCCCGAGGGAACATATTTCCAGTATAAAAGTATCCTATGTGCTATTCCAGACTATAATCTATCTGTGTGCCAAATTTCATCCAGATCCGTCCAGCCGTTTGAGCGTGAAGAAGTAACAAACATACTCACAGACTTTCGCCTTAATAATATTAGTGTAAAGTGTGATTACTCCCTTTATATCGATTTTCTTCAGAGTGTCCTACGTATGAAGAAGTCCATTTTATCCCTGGCTATTAAAAATAATGAAATCTTTTGCCATAGGTAATTAGGTACCTCAGCAGTCGTCTATAAGAGCCGAAAAAGAAACGTCTGAATAAATTGGGGGGTGACCATAAGCTCTTAGAGCGGTATCAATTTGATATCGAGTAAGTGACAGATGTATCGCTTAGATGTGCCCCAGGGGGGTGACCATAAGCTCTTAGAGCGGTATCAATTTGATATTGAGTAAGTGACAGATGTATACACGTCAGATACATCCGTCCCTTATTCGATCTAAAATTGATACCGCTCTAAGAGCTTATGGTCACCCCCCTGATCGAAGTTTAAAATCGTTAACTCGACGATACATTTGGGTTAATAAGTGACAATACAAAAAAACGTACCAAGTACTTTCTTCTCAATGGTGCGCGATAGTTGGCCCCTTTCCGCCTGTAGCTCCAGGAATGCCATGAAGCGTCGTGTGGCCGATCGGGCTGAGGCAGGGTCCCGTGCTAGCGACTGCGAAAACATCATCTGGAAAGCACAAATCACAATTATGATTGCAGGACTGTAACTTAACACATTGACGTCTTTGGAAAAACCGGCCAAGTGCGTGTCGGAATTCGCACATTTAGGGTTCCGTACCAAACCGCAAAAACGAGTTGGTTTTAAATGGCAAAAGTTGGAAATTTCAAAAAAAACTGATTTATCAATATATTGGTATTAATTAGAAAAATATACACGAGTTTATAAACATTATCACAAAATTTGAAGTTTATGTTTATTTTTTATTGAATATTTTTGGACTTACGTTGACATTGTGTTGTATCTGTTTTATTTTAAATAATTGAATATTAGTCAATTTTGTATATAACTCCTATTTCCATATGAACTAATTATCAATCAATTTATCAAATTTTATTTATTTATTTATGTCAGCATTGTCAATGTTACTGAATGTTGTTATTATTTAATTGCAAGTTTGTATTAATATTTGCACACCATGACTATATGGTAAACATGTTAGCACAACCCCATGTTTTTATATCACCTTGCATGATTTTTTGTTTATTATTATTGTATGTAGGTACACACATGTTTGAGCAAATAAAGTTATCTGAATCTGAATCAACTGTTTGGCTGTAAAACCTGTGTGACAGACGGACACCTAAGTGACAGCAATATTGGATATTGGACTCCATTTGGATGCTTCGGGTACGGAACCCAAAAATTAGTTTGTAGTAAACCCTCAATTTTTTTAAGAGAACTCCAGATTTGCTAAGAAGACATTTATACAACATAAATGTCTTCTTAGAAAATCTGGAGGCCCGTCTAACCTTAAGGGATCGTCCTAATACAAAGCGATCATCGCGCGAAGCGATGGTCGCGTGCATTGTTTGGCAAATCGGATAACGCTCTCTATCGGCGCGTTTGGGTTTGCCATACAAACGAACGTGACCGCCGTGTATTCGCGCGATGATCGCTTTGTATTAGGACGACGCCTGATCCGCCTGAAACAGTTGAGTTCAGACTCCCAGCCCAGTGTCAAAAGCGGTTGATTAAAATATTAGATAGGTAAGAACGATATTACTAATTAAAATGTGATAACTACCTTAGCCAGTTGATAGATGATCTCTTCAAGCGTGTATTCATTGTAGGGAATGTTGGTCGGCTTCTGCAGTTTCTCCATTATTTCTTCATATTCTTCGTCAGGGAAAGACTGGGCATCGCGTTCGTATTCTTGTTGGGCTCCTGAAAGTAATGACAGTAAGTAAAATGTTTATTAAGCAATATATACCTACTTACGAGTACCTTCTTTTAGTAGCATTTCCCTAGAATACGCGTTTAGTATTGCAATTCAAACCTTAGGCGATTTACACACGGCACCACGCACCTCCGCAGACGCGGAGGGTGTGAGCACCGCTCGACCGCTCGGTCAGACGGTGTACTTGTGTTAGGCATAAACGGATTTATTAGAGGCCAATGCGACATGAGATCCGCTTCACCGCCAACCGCGGCGGTGCGCGGTGCCGTGTGTTAATCGCCTTATGCTATGCATGTCCGTAAAAGTTAAGACACGCGATCATGACTTGCAACGGTATCTGTCTGGGTCGCGGATAAATTTGAAAGAGAGTTTCCGCGGCCCTGGCACAAGCAACTGAAGGAACACGGGTGGGTTTTAGTCAGTAAAAGTCTGACACGCCCTCCCGCTTCACCCAGGGCGGGAGAAGTCATTGGATGATTTCCCACCCAAAAAAAAAAAAGGTACCTACGTTACAATATGAAAATAATGTTGAGGTAAATAGAAATTAAACATTCAATTTTAATTAAAAACAGCTATCTATTCAGAACGTCTAGACTTCAATATACCTAATTACTTACTTACTTGCTGAAGTCTCGACGATGAAAACCTAATGAAATAATCTCTACGAGATGGGAAAGTGTATTTCAGGCATTATATTTGTAATAACTACTTCATTTTGTGCACACTATCCAATTTTTTTTACATTTGAGAGGGCTCAGGTATAACTAAAAATCCGGCCAAGTGCGAGTCGGACTCGCGCACACAGGGTTCCGTACCATTATCGCAAAAAAAGGCAAAAAAAATACGTTTGTTGTATGGGAGCCCCACTTAAATATTTATTTTATTCTGTTTTTAGTATTTGTTGTTATAGCGGCAACAAAAATACATCATCTGTGAAAATTTCAACTGTCTAGCTAACACGGTTCATGAGATACAGCCTGGTGAAAGACAGACAGACAGACGGACCGTGGAGTCTTAGAAATAGGGTCCCGTTTTTGCCCTTTGGGTACGGAACCCTAAACCCTGCTTAGTGAATCGACACGGGCACACTCTGTTTCTGAAATCTTATTCCAATTCTCTGATACGGCGGGCTTTCAGAAACCTTTTAAATTGCGCAATTGATTCAGCTGTCTATACCTACCCAAAGGTGTTCAAGAGTGAACAGGCATATTCATGGTAGACCTCATCCACCACTTACTTACTTTACTCGAGATCGAAGCCAAGAACGGGCTCTTCAGCCATAAAAGGAAATGTCTACTAACGCATAGATTGCTGCAGCATCGGGTCGAAGGTCCTCTTGATGGCTTCAGGCCTAAGTTCACTGCTGACTGGCAGTGCGGGCACGGGAGACAGGTTGTTGCTGAGCTCCCAGTTCTTGTTGGCAATAGTTCGGATGATGTCGGGGCTGCTGCCGAACGGGAACGACTGGAGGGCAGGGCTGCGGTACTGATACTCCTAAAATTAAGTACAACTTATACGTTAGTTGGTGTTTCTCATGCCGTTTAAGTTTGCTTAAGGGGCTTGTCCACCTATGTTGATAACGTTTATTAATTAATTTGATTAGACTTCATGCACAAAGGTACAAAGGCGGACTTAATGACTTAACCTTCTCTACCATTCCGCAACGTTCAATGTTTAAGAAGTCTCACGGCTCAGGGTAATTGAGACCGATCAGGTTTGGTGGAGAAGCTTGTATGAGGCAAGTTAGCTTAAGTGCCCCTACAAGTTTCAAATCAAATCAAATCAAATCTTTATTTCTTTGCAAACATGGGTAATTTGTACATAGATGTTCTTTTTTACATAATAAAGTCCTCCATATTCTACCGTCACATGGGCATGCAAATATTATTCATTTTAAAATTAAATCAAATTAAAATACAATACGAATAAAAATAAATGCCAAATCACAAGAAATTATAAATGTCAAATTTAGTTAAATAAATGTTAAGTTTAAATGTCGTACTGGTTACGTTAGTAAAATTTATCACAATAATGTCAAAACAAAATAATTAAGTATGTCAATCAGTATACTTGGTAGCAGCTTTAACAATAATAAAATAAGTCAAACAGTCAACGATTCGTCATTAAGGAAGTCGTCAACTTTGTAATAACATTTTTCTATTAATATTTCGGTTAGTGCCCTTTTAAATTTTATTACAGTCATATTTTTTATTACATTAGGTACTTTATTATAAATGTGCGGGGCAATACCAAAAAAACTTTTCTGCATTAGCGCAGTTTTACATTTTACATGGCACACTTGGTTTAGATATTGAGACCGTATTGGATTTCTTCTAACTTCCGACAATTTTTTAAATAATTTTGGATTGGTTTTTACAAACAAAGCTGTTTCCAAAATATATAAGGACGGGAAAGTTAAAATTCTTAATGATTTAAAATAGGGAAGACAGCTATCTGTTGGTTTTAGACCTGACATTGACCTTATACATCTCCTCTGCACTCTAAATACCAGTTCCCTATCCGTAGACTGCCCCCAGAAAATAATACCATACCTCAGAACAGAAGCAACTAGTCCGTGGTAGGCTGTTTGAAGAGCCTGACTGTTGACTCTTTTTGATAGTTGAAAGAGAGCATATGCAGATTTGCTAAGTTTTTTGCAAACGACTTCAATATGAGGTTTCCAAGTAAGTTTGCTGTCGATCACAATACCTAAGAACTTTGCCTCATTTGCTTCCTCAACATGACAGCCTTGGTAATCAATATGAACATTTGGGTATTCACTACGTTGATGAAAATGCATTATTTTTGTCTTATTTATGTTTATTACTAAATTATTATGATGTAACCAATTTATTATGTTTTGTAAAGTGGTACCTATGTCTTGCTCGTAATCATTTTTATTTGTACACTTGATTACAGCTGTACTGTCATCCGCAAAAAGAACCATTTTATTTGTTGTTACTTTCGGCAGATCGTTGATATATATTAAAAAAAGTGGCGGTCCAAGTACACTACCTTGTGGTACACCATATTTTATATTCCTTGGTTTAGATACATATATTGTCTCTAATTTACTCTTTGGACAAATTCTAGAAACTTCTACGCATTGCAGTCTATCTCTCAAGTACGATTCTACCAGCTGTAGGATGTTCCCTCTTACACCATAACTATTTAGCTTGTGTAACAGAATCTCATGGTCCACATAGTCAAAAGCCTTGGTCATATCAGTATAAATCGCACATACTGGATTTCTATTATCTACAGATGACATGATGTTAGTTAATAGGTCAAAGAGTGCCATATTAACTGTAGTATTCTTACGGAACCCCTTTTGTTCATTACAAAATAATTTATTTTTTTCGAAGTATGCGTAAAGAGAATTATAGATGACCTTCTCAATAATTTTTGAAAAAATTTGAATTTTTGCAATAGGTCTATAGTTTTTTAAATTTGTTTTGTCATCTCTTTTATACAAAGGCTTTATTATAACTTTTTTTAGGCTGTCTGGAAATATACCATCAGTAATACACAAGTTGATTATATGCACTAATGGTGGTGCTATTATGTCTTTGGTGAATTTTATGACCTTAGTAGAAACGCCATCGTATCCAACAGTACTTGTGTTTTTTAGGGTGGAAATAATTTTTATTATGTCGTCGATTGTAACAGGTTGCATAAACAAGGAATTTAATGTCTGATTATTAAAATTAATATTATTCAAAGTCATGTCAGTTTTTAAATTATTTTCAATGTCATCAATAAAATAATTATTAAATTCGTTTGCAATGTCTGCGGGGTGTGTAAATGACAAATTATCTCTATTAATACACATGATAGACTCCTGTGGCAAACATAATTTGGTTTTATTTATTATTTGCCAGGTAGCTTTCGATTTATTTTGGGCGTTGTTTATGTAATAATTATTTTGTGCTTTTTGTGTTAGCTTGATAATTTTTCTATAAAGCTTTGTATAGTTTTTAAGAACTTTTTTTTTTACTGAGTCAGAATTTAATCTATATTCCCAAAGTAACTGTCTTTGTTTCTTACTGCATATTTTTATTCCTCGAGATATCCACTTTGTTTCCTTATTTGTCTTAATAGTTATAATTTTTTCCGGAAAACATAATTTGTATAAAAGAGAGAAATCGTCCATGAAATTGTCAAAAGCTGCTTTCACGAGCTAATAACAAAAAACAGCTACTTTTTCAGAGCAAATTTCTCAATAACTACAAGACTTATATAATTAATCTTTTAATGCAATTTTTGCGTCACATAGTTATCTAGTAAATGTACATTATATATTTTTGATAACTGCTCAAAAAAAAATTTGAAAAATTAAATTCCTAACACACGTTTTTACGAAATCCCGAAACACCAAGTTTTCAATTGCTTTTTCAGCTTACTGGTGGCAATTAATAATCTGCAAAAAACGGTATGGACTGGGCATATAGTTTACTAATAAGCCACCAATTTTGTTTTTCTAAGTTTATTGTATTTGTACTTATAAAAAAATGTTGTCCACGCAAAAAAGGCAATTTTATCATGTGCGAAAGCATCGTCTACGCGTAAGAATATGTTGAATATAAAAATAACTGGTAAATAATTTGAAATTTGAGGTGTTTATCAATCGAATCCAATTTTTATATTATATTTTTGAGTACTTATTTTATTGTATTAAATTGTCCAAATAATGTCTTAAAAACCGTTGCGCTCGCGCGAGGCATTCAGTCTCGCTCAAGGGCTTGTAGTCGATGGACCTGTGTCGTTTTTAATGATGTAGTTATTGAGAAATTTTCGCTGAAAAACTAGCTGTTTTCTGTTTTTGGCTCGTGAAACTTGCAGGGACTCTTAACTAACAGGGCTAAAAATAAAATTATGGTCATTACATTATACGATTTCAGTAACGATGACTTTAGAATGCACTGATCCTCTCTAAGGACCGCCAGTTTTAACAGCAAACATTTAAGGGCTTCATAACAAAGTCTTAACAAAGGGTGTTAAAGGGACCCTTTTAGTCAACCTAGCCTTGTTATTGTGTGGCTTGAAGAAAGCCTGTTGCAACTAGTAGGTAACAGAAACTACAATATAATTGCACCTATGTGCGTATATACATAGGTTTGGTTTTACATCTTTTATTTACATCATCGCCGTGATAAACATTGTTAAGTGATAATACAAGTAAACAAGTAAACAATCTGGGCCTATTTATACTTTACGATATAATAACTAACACTTTTATGATCACTAAACATTCATTAACACTTAAGCAAGTGTACCAAATGTGACACACGGGTCTAATAGACACATAAAACCCAGTATTTATGTCCTAAAACGATGTGAGAACTAAATGAACTCTCTTGATAGATACTAGTTATTTTTTATCGTCAATGCTTCAGTAATAGAGTTTACGACTTTATAGAGTGCTTATTAACACAGTCTGATAGACGAACATATTGGTGTCATCTTCAAAATAATGCAAAATATGTAGAAGAAAAACAGGTCGAGAAAAATCTTACGTAGCCACGTGCTACGTTTCGTAGACTTCTCTCGTAGCACCTTGCTACGACCGCTACGAACTTCCGTAGCGCATTTCAAATCGACATCAATCGACGAAAATAGTACCGATGAAAGCTACACACGTATTGTAGACATATAGAACGTGTATATAAATGAATGTTTGTCTTATTTAAATAAACAGATCCTATTCATTCAGAAAGCCACAAATTATTCGCTAATGAAAAAATACAAGCTTTATCGCCGAAAAAATTTCTTTTTACTCTGAATCTTTTCAAGAGAATTTAAAATACAATCACCACAACGATGTACAATTCTAGTATCATGTTGAAACAATTTACTTTGTACCCGAAGTATTAAGGTGGGCGTCTCGCCATACCGCCCACGTATATTAAAACATGGCTGCGCATTATTTCATTGCTTATCCCACAGCACTTTGTTCTGTTACCACAGAACGTTGAATGACATTTAATTACACTTTTTGAGCTTAAAACTATAAATAAACCTGCCTCATGTCACCACAACTATGTACGCTGAGTTTTAATAAAACACTTTACATAAAGCCGTAAATTTTAATCAGTCAGAATATTAAATCATAAAAATAAAACCGGCCAAGTGCGAGTCGGACTCGCGCACGAAGGGTTCCATGCCATTATCGCAAAAAACGGCAATTAATCACGTATGTTGTATGGGAGCCCCACTTAAATATTTATTTTATTCTGTTTTTAGTATGCTGTTATAGCAGCAATAGAAATACATCATGTAAAAATTTCAACAGTCTAGCTATCACGGTTCATGAGATATAGCCTGGTGACAGACAGACAGACATACAGACAGACAGACAGACCGCGGAGTCTTAGTAATAGGGTCCCGTTTTTACTCTTTGGGTACGGAACCCTAAAAACCATGTTTACTTATGTAAAGCTTAAACTGAGATTTGTTTACCTTTATGTTTGTGTCTATTGTTTTATTCAGCAAAGTTAGATTCGCATATGACAACGGTTTAAACATTAGGTATGCAAAAGGTCGAAGTTATAAATAAAACATCCACAGTTACCTAATGAATAGCCAGTTAGCCCCAGTTCCCTACATAAAAATTAACCTTGATTTTACATTTGTTTAGATTATCTGCGACCGTTGTGAACACAGCCATACATGATCCTTCTAAAAATACTCATGTTATCGCAATAACACGAATATTCGAAATCAAATGAAGCCCAAAAACTGCGTTTTCAAGTTAGAAATCAACGCAGTTGGAACGTGACCACAGCAAAGTGACCCAAAGTCGATCAAATCGTATCAAACCAGTTTCATTAACAGACTAGCACGTGCGACTCATTCGTCGAACTGCGTCGTTCCATTAACTCCGGATTAACTTCGGGTCATGACACTGCACACGACCGAATCTTCGACAACACAAATAGGATACCACTGAATTTCAAGTTATTTTGCACTTTATAGTTTTCTTATTTGGAAGTCGGTAGTATTTTTTTGTAAAAAAGTTTTTTTATTCACAATATAGTTGAGAGTTCAGAATGTCGCAAGATTTATTACAGACGTTTGCAATTTATTTATTTTTATTTATTTATATACACTTTATTGTAGATACACCAGAATGTACAAGAAAAAAAGAAACTTAAAACTAAAAATATAAAACGGGCGGCCTTATCGCATGCCGCGATCTCTTCCAGGCAACCTGGAATGGACAGAGATTACCTGGGCCTGACGTGGGGTTGTCAGTGGTGCGACAATACCAACAATGAAAAATATTATCCGATCACATAATGAATACAAAATGTCGTCGATCCTATCTTTAGCAGCGGACGCAGAGGCATCTCCACGCTCTGTGTATGATTCCTACAGCTCAATCTAAACCGAATTTGCGGAAAGCCGCCTTTAATTAAAGATTACTAAACTTTTATTCTTAGGAATGTAAATTGGTATACAAAGTTTTCTTTTCTAAAGGGAATGGGGCGGAATATTAAATAGCTAGAACACTTTTAGCATCCGCTTGATCTTGTTCGGATTATGTCTTTTATTTTGTCGTGGTATCTTTTTAATTACTTGCGCAATTAATTTTGCTTACAAAACTACGGCCTAAAAAGTTTGTTGAGCGTAGAATTTTAAGGGACAAGTCAGAGCTTTGCTTTTGTCCTGGATTAAAGAGAACAGGCATGAAAAAAAAATACAAAGCTTACCCTTTGTTTTTATTAGCCTACATCTTCTGGGTTGGCTTCTTCTTTCCTGACTGCTAATTAGGGCCTAGTTACTTAATTGGCGTGTTTGGGTCCAAACTGTGCCATGTACGTACTACCCCCGTACTATAGCCTCTATGCGCGTTTACTGTAGTTCATACATACAAAGGAGACAGGGATTTCTGGGCCTGAATATAATAAGTTGAGGTTTAGTTTAAAAAAAAGGGTTATATTTTTCTAATTCAAAATGTGAAAAATCAGCTTAATTCACAATCTGGAAAATGAGAAATCCAAAAATTAAGTTAAGGTTACGAAGTAAATCGAATATCAATTAAATTATAATCGATGAACGTGACAGTGTTCATACTATTTAAGAAAATGCTTTCACCAGATGATAAATTCAATTAAAATAATTAAATCTATTAGAATTAACGTATTAAACAGTTTAAACCAATTAAATATCTACATAATTAAGATAAATCGATTCACGTTTACTAATCGATTATTGTATTTTTAGTCTGTGCTAACTCTGACTTGACGTTGACATGCATGACATGACACTCTGTATAGTCTATGCCAGTGTAGTTCAACCTTTTTCATGACACGACCCCCACAATATGAAAAAATATTTCGCGAACCCCACACTTGGTTTTTTTAACCGACTTCAAAAATGATGAGGTTCTCAATTCGACTGTATGTATTTTTCATTTTTTGTTTGTTTGTTCCACAATTACTCCGCCGATTGTGGAACGATTTTGAAATATCTTTTTGGGTTTGAAAGGGTATACTCCCGAAGTTGTCCCACTGACACTAAGTCAGAATCAGATGGGATCCCAGATTGCCAAAATCTGCAAAATTTTCAGTGAATGTTTGATAATATAGTAGCTATCAATTGACACCAATTTCATCTTTTTAAATCCAGGCCCAAAATTTTCAGTGAATGTTTGATAATATAGTAGCTATCAATTGACACCAATTTCATCTTTTTAAATCCAGGCCCAAAATTATATGAAAGCGTATCTGTCTCCTTTGACTACATCAAAACTGAACGAAATAACTATAACTACATTGTTATATCTTATTGCCCCAACGAAACAAAGTTCTTTAGGATGTTCAATGTACTCCACTTAAAAACTTCTGTCAGAATTCTAATTGTACTTTTTACAACAGTAATTCTCTTTACCTGTATACCAAACTTTAAGTGGTTTTTTGTTTGAGTTCGTAACAACAACGCCAGTTTTCATTATACTAGAACCAAGGTTTACTAATAAATAAGTAGGTAGGTATTTTTTTAATGAGTGCTTTTTTTCAGCCTAAAGCAGGTAGCTGACTGAAAAGTACCTAACGAAATCTTTTCGTCGTAAAGCCGATACTTACATATAATTGCGATTTTCGGCAAGCGTAGATAACAATCCAATCGTTTTGCTGCTATGCGAATCACGTCATCAAATTCTCCCAATCTCTCGACAGCTTATTTAACTTTAGGGTCATAATCGCTTGAAACAATTTCGTTCCCTACCTTAGCTTCGGCTTGCTCAATCAGCATGGTCCTTAATTTCTCCTGCTGCGCACTTTCTTCAGCCGCTTTCAAGTTTTGGGAATAATGTGCTCGCAGGTAGTCGATGTTGAACTTGATTTCTTGCAGGAAAGCTATGGCTTCTTCCTTTGACATCTGGAAATGGACACAATAATTTGTAATGCTATTAAACTGCAACTGTAGGATGAATAGGTAAGAGTAAGAATAAAGAAACTAGAATGGAACTTGAGGCAAAAAAAAAGTTAATTAAAAAAATCAACAAACATACATATTCGCGAGCTGGCTGACCAAAACCAGATGTATCCTCCGACTGCACAGCATGATTTTCTTCTTGTTTACATCTTTTTAGTTCGCTTTTTAAGCAGTCGGGTTTTTTGATCTTTTTAATTAACTTTTTTTATTTACAACTTTTTTTATTTTTTTTATAATTAAGTTCACATATAAGTGTAACGCTTTATTTTGATACCCCACACGATGGGCTTGGAAGAAAAAAAAGCCCCCTCACAAAATGGCGCCCAAACTCCGTCATTTTTTTCTTTTCCAATTTTAATGTAGCCAGTGACACTCGCAGGGTTAAGACGAATCGATTGACGTAAGAATCATCAAAATCAACGCTCTAGAACGCCACATAGGAACAAACATACATAGACTGATAAACACATTACCCTCCTTCGGCAGTCGGGTAAAAAGGAGAAAAGTAATTGAGTTTTATGATAAATGTGAATAAGGGCAGGGGAATGATAAAGTTATAAAACTACAACTCAAATCGCTTTGCCGAAGTTCAATCGTATTTATTTTTAGTCGTTTCAATAGTTTGTTGTTTAGGACCAATAATAACAAACACCAAACTATTTCAGCCTAAAACATAAAATATTGATCAATCTAACATGAGCAAGCGAGGTTTTAGCATTCATGTGATATTTTACGATTGAGTATTTGATATACGTATCTACGTATTGACAATAAAATGATCTAGCGTGAATAGACGATTGGATTTAAAAGCGAGACAGGATTGTACTAAAACTTTATTGGGTGTTTTGTGTAAAGCTATATATTTTACTAGAAAATAATGGTGATAAAGCCTATAATATCATGTTCTAAACCTACCATTCCCTCCTGCAGGAAGGCTTCAATAGCAGTGGTCACTCCTCGTTCATCCCCAGTCCAGAATACATATTCTGCCATATCCAGAGGAGAGTATTGGACGCCGGAGTAAGCGGCGTAATGGTCCATCTGTAACAAAACGGGTATTCCTATAGTCAACCGTAATGCCAGAATGTAATATTGTTTTTAAAGGTATGTGTAGCACCATCTTTCTTTGTCCTAAACCAGCTTGAATTCCACCAGGTATGCGAAGATTTCTTTGAAGCGATATCTTTGAAAGTTTTATTTTAGCTATCGAGGTTTAAGGGATCCTAGAAGATTTATAAGTACCTTGATAACATACCGCTATCGAGTGAATTTTTTTGAACCGCAGGTAAGTACGTTTTTTGCGGACGGCAAGTAATGGGTAGCTCGCTGTCCGATAAGGACCAGGCCCGAGTCGACGGCGCGTAGTGTTCCACGCGCGCCTCAAAGAGATGTCAGCAAAAAATTTACGGGGGCCGATGCCTGTCTGGGTCGCGGATAAATTTGAAAAAGAGTTACCGCGGCCCTGGCTCAAGCAACTGAAGGAACACGGGTGGGTTTTAGTCAGTAAAAGTCTGACACGCCCTTCCGCTTCACCCAGAGCGGGAGAATTCATTGGCCACCCAAAAAAAAAAAGGTAAGTACGTCTTAGCGATAAGAAAGAAAATAAAGAAAATTTATAAGGTGTCTAACTCGCCTACCTAAGCACCTAGCTAAATCCTTTTATTGAATCCAAATGCCGTAGCTACCCTTGATGTGGGATAAATAAAAAACAAAATGGGTTTCGCTGCTTCGCCTTCTAGGTAAATTGTTAAAGCGAGCAGGGAAATGAGAAGAAAATAAGGTGTAATTGAAAAAGTCATTTGAGGAACGCTAAGAATAAAGTGCTATGCACACCTGGGGAGTGACCATAAGCTCTTAGAGAGGTATCAATTTGATATCGAGTAAGTGACAGATGTATACAAGTCAGATACATCTGTCCCTTATTCGATCTCAAATTGATACCGCTCTAAGAGCTTATGGTCACCCCCCTGAAGGTTTTTATTGATCTTGACATCCTACGTGCTTGGCTATAATTGTTTGGACTAGGTAGCTGCATTATGGTTTTGCATCCAATCAAAGGAGACTAATTTATGTATCCACATATTTTACCCCAACTTCGCTTCCGTGGAACTGGAGCTGGAACGGACAGGACAGGAACTGTACATTTTTCTGGGATAGAAAACAGCCTATGACAGTGGGAGATAGTATGGCCTTATCCTTGAAAGAATTTTCTCATCCGGATCAAGACTTCTAAAGATAGTTAATCTTTTGCAAACAATTTTTCCTAATAGGTAGGTTTCTATTTGTTTCATCTAACAACAAAAACAATGTATGTATGAGTAGAGAAATCCAGGACAGACAGAACTTTATGTTGGCCAAATTCATGCAGCCGTTTATGCGTTATTGAAAAAGTGTCTTACGTTATTCTTGGTCTCTTTGGTGATGTCAGCGTTGAAAGCTCTTCTGACAGCTGTGTGCTGTGGGCCAGTAGGGATGTTGGTTGCCTGACCCGGTTGTACCAGACGAGCAGCCCCGTGGAATACCTAAGAAACAAACATAAAGGTTTTTATTTAATTCGTTGACATCTTCCTATACCTGTTACATCGCCCGCCGATGTTACTTGGTGTCGGCCATCGACCATACAGCCTCTAGACGCCTAACAACAGCGATGAGCGATGTCTGTCAACACATATGACTAAAATATCACATACTCGTAATATAGGTCGCCACTCGACAATTTCGAATTAGTAGCGACCACTTCCGTGAGCCGTAAACACTTCCCTGTCAGGCAATTGCAAATTGGTAAAATAAATATTATAATGGCCCCTTGTACCGTACGTTGGTGTGGTAACAACAGCCAGAACTCGAGTTACCCGAAAAATGGCATAACATTTCATCGGTAAGTTAATAGTTACATAATCAGATTTATTTTCTGATATTATTTATCGGAGTTCATTTTGTACAGGTCATTATTGTAGGTGTAAACTGCAACAGCACAAATTTTGTCGCGCTCGTTGATGTCTTTTGTGTTTTCGTCTCTTTCTTTTTAATGTACTTTTTTTATCTATCTCTTTTCCTCTATAATTTGGTACGCAAAACTAGTGATGCACCATATTCTATGACCAAATCTGTTATGGATAAAACTAGAAACCTACATACAATTATACAAAAAGAGACATTAAATTAAATAGTTTATTATTTGTTAAATTAATTGTGAAACGAATATTGATTTGTATAGTGGTTAAAAATGATTAGTATAGTGGTGATTTTTATTGCACAAAAAATAGGTAAATTCTCTTAGAAAATTTTTCTCTTACGGAGAAAAGGCCTCTGTTCCAGCAGTGGAAATATTGTTGACTGATTTTTGTATTTTATAGATTATTATTTTGATTTTAGAATTTAGGTATTTTTTCTATTGATTGTTTTTTTTACTAATATTTAATATTATGAAACAACCGCCGAAAATATATGTTATCTTTAGAATTTTGTTTTTATTTTTTGCATTTTTTGTTATTACTGTATAATTAATAATAAAAGTAGCTAACATTAATAAATAAAAATATTACGTATACTAACAATTTAAAAAAATATTGATACCTTCGTGGTTTTATTTAAACCTCTCCCATCCCTAGTTCGGCGAAATGACGTTGGTAAGGACCAATCAGAGCGCAGTCGTCCCGTGCCTCATACCTCAGCTAATGGACAGAATTATTTTGATGTATTCGATCAAGCATTAGGCGTCTAGAGGCTGTATGGTCGATGGTGTCGGCGCAATATGTTTTACTCTTACAGAATGATCAACCGCCATGCTAAGTCTGACTCTCTTTGCTTTGGAGCCTTTTAAGTCTCGCACGAGGTTTTTATTTTTGCTTATCTCGAGCCTTATGTGCGGGTCACAAATAAATATTTTTTCACCTTTCTTCTTTCATATCATTCGTCGCACTACTGTTAGCAAAGACTAATAAGCTAATTATTTTCTACTATGGCAATGATAATCAAAATAAAATTCAGAAGTAAATCACAACTATACTATATTTATATGAACAAGTTTACAGTTATCAAGATGCAATTAGGAAGATGTTATTCAGCCTTTCGTCAGTCCGAGAAAGAGAGCGCTGCGCTAGTGCACAGCCCTTATATAACTTCTGTAGACGTCAACGGCCGTGATTTTCAAATATTCTGCCGCCAGTTGACAGCAGTTTCGCGCCGTAGTATCGGTGTTGCCAACACGGCCATGCTGCAAGGTGCCTGCCCCAGGCACCCCACGAGTCTGGATAGGATACTGAAATGTAAATTGACACATGTTAAAGCATTTGACAAACAAATAAAGCATTCTTGGTCGACTGAAAACATATTGCACACTTATTACTCATGTATTGAAATGCCATTTCCTTCACCTAAAGGGCTTTTGCCACACTTAGGTCACCAGGTTTTAACTTCAGATCACCTGCACTCGAAGAGCATTTCGCCCACTCAAGCGTACCAAGTTGATCTCGAATTTTACACAAAGCAATACAATACATTTTGACATAATGTGCAATACTTATAAATATTAATGGGTACAGTATACAATCTAGGCTCGCTAAATAAAATGGGAAATTAGTTTCTCTTGATATTACTTTAGATTTATAGAAGAATCTGATGTATTAATTATGTACAGATGAAAATAATGTTACTTCATTAAAACAGTTGTATAAAGTAATAATAATTATAATTAAAACAATACCTTGCCAACACGGTTTTTTTTTTATTTTATTCTGTGCTCCAATTTTCAATATTTATCCACGGTTTGATATTTTCTGCCGCAGCTACGCCATTATACATTTTAGAGCTTCTTTGACTACCTCTTAAATCTGATATTTCATATCTATCATTATCTAGGATTTTCTTAATTTGGAATGGACCCTTGAATGTTGGTAATAGTTTTCGGCTTTGACCATCATTACTTTGACTCTGTATTTTGACCAATACCAAGTCCCCTTCTATATACCGCGTGGCTTTGATCCTAGTTTTATCAAATCTCTTCTTTTGATCTCCTGCACTAGTCTTAACATTTTCGTCTACTCTTTCGCGCAACTTTGACACGTCTACCAATGCTTCGCTATCAAGATCTGGGGCAAAGCTGTCACTATCTGTTCGTAATCTATACCCGAACATTACTTCACTAGGAACGGCTTGAATAGTTTTATGAATAGTACTATTAAGCCCTTGTTGTAATGCCTTGATACACTGATCCCACCTATCATCGGTGGTGTCAGCACCCATGGTTTTCAAGGCCTCTAAAATGGTTTTGTTAAATCTTTCTACTTGTCCGTTAGCACGAGGTACACCTGTGGCTACAATATGTAACCTAATATTTTTATTCGCACAATATTGGGTAAATTTACTAGAAGTGAAACAAGATCCCGCATCACTAATTATTCTCCTAGGATTGCCAAATATTTTAGAAACACATTCTAATTCCTTAATAACACCAGCCGTATTGGTTTTCCGTACTGCAGATATAAATACAAATTTTGTGAATGAGTCTACAATTACTAATAAATATTTATTTTTGTTTTTAGTTGTTACGAATGGTCCCAAGTGATCTAAATGTAGAGTGTGGAAGGGTTGTGCATATTTAGGCAAGGGATATAGCTGTCCTTCTTTTGGACCTCCTTTATTTTTAAAGTATATACAATTTAAGCAATTTTTTATATATTTTTTTACAATATTACGCATCCGTGAAAACCAATATCGGGTACGTATTCTTTCAACACACTTGTCTACAGAAAAATGACCCAAATCATCGTGATTGCATCTTAGGATCTGCCAAATACATTTTTTTGGCACAACCCATCTACGACCCTGACTAGTTCTCCTATAAACCTTTCCTCCTAAAAGTTCGTAATTGTTAAAAATATCTGTATTTATACCGGCCTCTCCTGATTCTAGAACATCCCTAATTTTAGCTATCTCCGAGTCCTGTATCTGTACTGACAGCAACCAATCTGCCTCCGTGATTGACATAATAATTTCAGATTCCGATTTTTCTCCGGATGGTACTGGATTTCGACTCAAAGCGTCCACATGCTGCATCCGGGAACCTTCCCTATGAATTATGTCGAATGTGAATTCTTGAGTAGAAAGAACCCAACGAGCTATCCGCGGAATAATATCCTTTTTGGTTAACGCGTACCTAACCGCACTACAATCTGTAATTATTTTAAATTGCTTACCTAATAAATATAAACGAAATTTTTGAAGAGAGCAAATGACGGCTAGAAGTTCTAGTTCAAAAGAATGATATTTTTTTTCATTGGCCTTCGTTTGTCTACTATAATAATGTACTACCTTTTCGCCTTCATCATCTATCTGAGTCAATATACCAGCAATACCATCCCTACTTGCGTCTGTATACAATACTTTATCCTTATTAGGGTCGAAAATAGCTAAAATATTTTGAGATGTTAATTTATCTCTTAAAACATGAAATGCCCTATTTTGTATATCGTCCCAAACCCAGACGGTATCTTTTTTCAATAATTTCGTAAGGGGAGCTGATAAAATTGCACAATTTCGTATGAATTTACGGAAATAACTAATTAATCCTAAGAACTGTCGAAGTTGATGAACCGTTTTGGGTATCGGAAAACTCTTAACCGCTTCCAGTTTTGAATCATTTGGCATAATGAAACCTGGTTTTATTTTATACCCTAAGAACTCGATTTCGTGTTTAAAGAAATGACATTTTTTTAGATTTAAGGTTAAACCTTTTGTTCTAAATATCTGTAACACATGTTCCAATAACTCAATATTTTCTGCTATTGTCTCTGTTACCAAATAAACGTCATCTAAATAAACAATAACGTTGCTAAATCTTAAATTACCAAGAGTCTTGTTCATCATATTTTGAAAACAAGACGGAGCATTTGCCAAACCGAATGGAAGCCTTAAAAATTCATAATGTCCGTCTTCTGTTATGAATGCAGTCTTCTCTACCGAATCTTTATGTAAACAAATCTGGTAATACCCACTTTTTAGGTCTAAACTAGTGAAGCATTTATGCCCTTGAAGCCTATCTAATAAGTCTTCAATTCATGGCATAGGATATTTATCTTTGATTGTTACTTTATTTAATGCCCTATAGTCAATGCAGAGCCTTTTTTCGCCATTTTTCTTGTCTACTAACAAGGCTGGACTGGCGTACGGTGAGTTACTATCGCGGATAATTTTACTCTCGAGTAATTCTTTAACAATATCTCTTATTATCTGCCTATCCGTGTACGAGGTTCGATAGGGTCTGCATTGAACTGGCTGCGAGCTTGATAAATTGATTGTCATTTCGTAGTTACTAACTTTCCCGAGTTTTTTTATATCGGTAGCAACACAATCACTGTATCGGTTAAATAAAGCTAATAATTCACTTTTATTTGTACTTGCGTCTAAGTCTAAGGCGGCTATATTGTTGCAAAATTCTTTAAATTCACTAGCGTATTGAAATTTAAGTTCGTCGCCTATACGCGAGTATACTAAATCAGACCGCTCAGTAACATTTCTGCCAATCAGTATATCGCACCCAACCATATCATCTAAAATATACATATCTATATCTTTCAAAACCACAGAATCTAAAGTTAAATTAACAGTAACCTTTTTAGTCACGTATTTATAATTTTGTTTTGAAAAACCTTGTAATATAACGGGTGAGGGTAGTTCGATATAAGGCATAGAAAGTTCATTAGCTAAAGACTCTAATATTACTGAGCAACTACTACCCGTGTCAATAAACGCTTCGTAATCATGATTAAATATGTTAATCTTTTTAATAAACTTATTACGTGGGTTTGTAGAAACGAATTTTGTTTCTTGTTGTTCGGGTTTCACTATAGATTTTGTCGCGTTTCTCTTATGATAACAAATCGATTCTGTGTGCCCTCTTTTCCCACAGTAGTCACACTTATTTGTATCGCATTGGTTTTTTTTATGATTACCGCCACAATTGTAACATTTAATTATTTTACGGCTACCATCTTGACCAGCATTAGAAGAAGTAGGTTGATTTGAAATGGCTGAATTAGTGGATACTGTTGTTCGGTTTATGGATGTTGATTGACTAAGAGATCCTGATTTAATCGGTACGTCACGTGAACTATTTTCTGGTTTTACATTTTTCTTGTAAATTCGACTATGTAAATAACTAGCTAAATCATCACTTGATTTAAAGTTACTAGCTTCAATAGATGCACCAATACTATTATCACCTATGTTTCCTACTATAATTGAAATTATGTCTTGTTCTGAAAAATTTAAACACAAACGGTCTATCCTGCATTTTTGCTCGAAATAAAATTCATACAGGGATTGATTATCAATCGGTTTTTTATCTATGATTTCTTTTAAAAGGTCAAACATATTTCTACGTATTTGGAAACTACCCGACAATTTTAACCGCCAATCGTCCCATTTCCACATAGGCCACTGCCTTTCTGTACGTAGTAACGAATCATACCAAACTTTAGCAGACCCTTTTAGTTTATTTAAAGCTTGATAGCGAATCATTTTATCCGACCATGAAAAAGTATTTGCATAAGATCGAATAATGCTAAGCCAGGTATCGATATCATCTTTTAGTGGATCAAAATCAGGTATAAAGTTGTTCAAAGCAATAGTATTTGAATTACTCACAGTTTCGGTATAACTATGTGATACCTTGTCTTTCCGTCTTGGTGGCGGAGATGGTGTCCGTGCGCTTGTGCTGGAGCTTGAAGATGAGCGGGAGCGAGTACGTTTTCGCCTTGCACGTTTACTAGCTCGCTTACCCATGGCGTGAAGTTTATATCCCACTTCTGATGTTAGCAAAGACTAATAAGCTAATTATTTTCTACTATGGCAATGATAATCAAAATAAAATTCAGAAGTAAATCACAACTATACTATATTTATATGAACAAGTTTACAGTTATCAAGATGCAATTAGGAAGATGTTATTCAGCCTTTCGTCAGTCCGAGAAAGAGAGCGCTGCGCTAGTGCACAGCCCTTATATAACTTCTGTAGACGTCAACGGCCGTGATTTTCAAATATTCTGCCGCCAGTTGACAGCAGTTTCGCGCCGTAGTATCGGTGTTGCCAACACTACCATCCATCTTCTCTTTCTTTCTTTCCTCTCGGTAAATATTTATGGAAGTATACATTTTCACTATTATTGCATTTGCATGTATGATGCATATACTGGTAATAAATAAAACTGTGTGTTTGTAATGTATGATAATCTTTTAAATTAAATTGCATCTGATTTCCAGTAACAATGTGGATAATGTGTTATCAATTATTTTAATCTCGCTGATTGAATAAATAAATTGGTTTAATTACTGAGCTTCGTACGTGATAGTTATTCGATGAACCCAATGTGTTCTGAATTCTCAGATGTAATTTTACTATAACAACCTTTACAGGGTAAAATTAAATTTACTAACGACCCACTTATACACAAATATATAAAGGTATACACAAACCTACCTCGGTTATCGCTCTATCTACTAGTCAAGACCGTATCAAAAATCTGTTTGTTGATTTAGAACAAAGTAAGTGGAGTTAGCGGAGAAATAGACAGACGTAGACAGCGATTTTATTCAATACTATTTAGAGAAAAGTCTTTATAGAAGAAATTAGCGAAGATGGCAAAAAAACAATTACCGACTTCTTAAACAAAACACTACATAGGGGAAAATAACTTTGTTTTCCGAAGTCGATGTCTTTGGTACGTACCAATTGTTTTTTCGACACTGACTTCGGAAAGTAAAGTTATTTTTGCGCTTTGTAGTGTTTTAAAGAGATAAAGATAAATGTGTGTGTGTGTGTGTGTTTTAGAAGTCTGTTTATAAAGTTTTTTATTTTACTCTTTTTAGTGTTGGTACCTCAAATTACCATGAAAATCATTTATAGCCAGAGTATTATCTCATTTCAATTCCAATAAGCTCAATCACGGCTAGGATACATTGTTTTAATACAGCATTCCAGTACGTACCTTCCGGCTTCATGATCAGATCAGTTCGATGGAACTATTTTCATCAGTGCCATTTATTTATACTATTTGAGATATCTTGTAACCAAGACATATTTATTAAGGAGTTACAGTGGTCATCTGTGATCTTCTTCATTAGTTCCACTTCACCAAATGATACTTTCTGAGTGTAAGTGCTTGCCATGTTAAAATCACTATATGCTTGTTGCAAATACTTGAAAATCTCTTTACAAACAACTTCTATTTTCAATAGCATAGTGAAAATGTTTTTACTAAAGAAGGTCGTTCCCCTTTTGTTTTAGTAAATACCTTCGCTTGGCAATTTAGCCTTAGTGGCTCCGAGGCGAGATATTGCGAACGAAGTGATAAATGGAGAGGAAATAGGAGCAATATGTTCGACGCAGCGGTGTTCGATTCTATTTATAGAGATAGGGGTTGTAGTAAAAGTAGTCTACCGACTTCTTCTGAGTAAGCAGAGTCACAGGGTACTCTTGAACAATATCTACTCAAACGTAAATATTTGTAATCAAAGTTTCAGACATTTATGATGGTTTTATTGTATTTTTTTTTGTCTGTACTATAGACGATAAAAAGGTGAGATAGTGGTCAAGCGCGACCCTATAGACTTTATAGGTTCGTCCTTGAACACTATCTCACCTGATGGTAAGTGTCTAGCCGCACAGCAAATATAAGTGATCAGTAATCAGTGATCCACACTTCCAAGTACAGACTGAAACCTTTTTAGGGTTCCGTACCCAAAGGGTAAAAACGGGTCCCTATTACTAAGACTCCGCGATCCGTCTGTATGTCTGTCTCTCCGTCTGTCACCAGGCTGTATCTCATGAACCGTGATAGCTAGGCAGTTGAAATTGTATGCACAGATGATGTATTTCTGTTGCCGCTATAACAACAAATACTAAAAATATTTAAGTGGGGCTCCCATACCACAAACGTGATATTTTGCGGTTTTTTTGCGATAATGGTACGGAACCCTTCGTGCGCGAGTCCGACTCGCACTTGGCAGGTTTTTCCATTCAAACCCCAGTTCTAACCCTCATGAGTTAGAGGGTTATGCATGGTCCTTCGGAGCCGAATGTGGCAAGGGCTGTACAGTTTAGGTGAGTTCTCCCAATTGGACGGAGAATCATCAACCCCATACGTTCCTGTCGAGTGGATTGTGAGAGAAGGAGATAGCAATACCGGATTCAGCAGCGGGGAAGTACGGTGGAAGGAGTACAAATCAGCAGCAAGCAAGCTGCAGACGACTGAGGTCGTAAGGTAGTGAGTGATAGTGCCGAAAATCGTGAGTACTTTGTGATTTCTTATGTGCCAGGCAGAAGTGAACTTTATTGCCTAGAAGATTTTAACTTTAACTTTCGAGTAGTAAATCGGACTGGGGGTCAAAGTGTCGGCATCATTGATCCACACTCCCAAGTACAGACTGAAACCTTTTCGCATTCAAACCCCAGCTGCTAACCCTCATGAGTTAGAGGGTTCTTCAGTAAGGGATGATGTGGTTGACGGTGAAGCATTTGAAGATACCGGCATCTGCCTATTTGGTAGTCAGGGTTTCATTGTTTGTGTTATAGATAGTTTAATTTAAAGTTACAGAATGTCTCTTAATTCAGTGTGCTTTTGGTATAGGCCTCTTACAATTTCCACTTATTTCTATCTGTCGCAACTCTTCTCCGATTTGGACCTGCCGTGACCGTAGCACGTCTGCCCATTTTTTGCTTGGTAGACAGAATAACAAAAAAAAAAATGCGCTCTTTTATTTTATCTTTATTTAACACTACTTATAAACAACTAGCTGACCCCCGCGGCTTCACTCCCGTCAAAATTATAGCCTATGTTACTCGGGAACAATGTAGCTTTCCAAAGGTGAAATAATTTTTAAAATCGGTCCAGTAGTTTTAACAAAAATATATTTCCTCTTTATAATATTGGTATAGATAGGATAGTTGACTGAAAATTAGTTTTATGTCCGTCAGGTAGATTAATAAAAAATATTGGACATGTATTTTTCTTTTGACACGTAAACATAAAGTGACGACGATACAGTGCGTTGAAATATCGTGTGACGTCACGGTGTGCTAAACTTTACACTGACAAAGTGACGTCACAAGCCCCACTCCTGAACTTTGATGCGTTTTATCTCTGTAAATTTTTATTTATTTGATAAACCAAAAAATAAGGGTCCAATATTATTTGATAATGTCACTGATCATCAGCCTAGCCTTTTCCCAACTATATTGGGGTCGGCTTCCAGTCTTACCGAATTCAGCTAAGTACCAGTGTTTTACATGGAGCGACTGCCTATCTGACCTCTACAACCCAGTAACTGGGTAGCACGGTACCCCTTGGCAAGACTGGTGTCAGATCTCAATCTCTGACTACCCGTAACGACTGTCAAAGATCTTCAAATAACAGCCGGGACCAACGGCTTAACGTGCTTTCCGAGGCACGGAGGAAACTCGGTATGTTGAAATGGTCACCCATCCACGGACCGACCTCGTCAAGCGTTGCTTAACCTTGATGATCGACCCGTGCGGCTGTTATTATTTAGCCACGAGCTCCTTGATAATGTCACTGACGGACAAAATAGAATTATTAGCATTGAGTGAGAATTTAAAAGTTAAAAGACAATAACAATGGGCGGCCTTCCTTTGTTCTTTTTACATACTCTGGGGTACCAATGTACCACCCAGTAAGAGTCGGTACAAGATTGCCAGTCTAATTATAACTTTTACCACATATATACAAGTATGAAAATTGCGCCACCCACGCTAATGAAACCGAAGTTCATCGCCCATCGCCCGTACCTACCCATCCACGTGCCCGCAGCTATGTATGTTTTTAATTTTCCGGCATGAACACTAATCGTACATCCGTTTTGGGATTCAACATCCTTGAGGGCAATTACACCAAGATCAAACTGCATTTTTTTGTTAAATAGACAAGCAACATGTAAACTCATCCTTTGCCCTTGACAACTAGGGTTTAGCTCTTATAGACAAGTTGAGCTCAAGACAACAACATTCGATGTCAGCGAAGGCGCTACTCGAAATGTCAAAATGTAAGGGAATCGATCACGTGATTTTTCGATACCTATCGCATGTCAAATCCATTTTTTTTTTTTTTTTTTTTTTCCTTACGGAACAGGCTAAGGTCTGAGACCATGCTGCCTAGTCATCAGTATTTTTCTTGAATTCATTAGTAACATTAGAATGCGGATGTAACATATTCTAATGTTTTTTGGAGTATTTGGCAGCAAATTGTATCGAGTCAGCCTTCCCAGTAAGCTTTGCGGAGGTAGTCAATACTACAATAAAATTCTCCGCTCCACTATCCCGAGATCGCTTCTGTCACTAATTTCACATATTGTCCAGTTGCGTAGACAGTTGAGACACAAAACTACACCAATTTTATATCACAATATCCACTAGGAATCAATTTGCAAATAATATTAACAGCCGCTGAACTTCACTCGAAAAAATCCCGCCAAAAAAACCCATTTTTTTTTTTTTTTTTTTTTTTATTCCTTACGGCTTACAGGCTAAGGTCTAAGACCATGCTGCCTAGTCATCAGTATTTTTCTTGAATTCTTTAGTATGCATTAGAATGCGGATGTAACGTATTCTAATGTTTTTTGGAGTATTTGGCAGCAAATTGTATCGAGTCAGCCTTCCCAGTAAGCTTTGCGGAGGTAGTCAATACTACAATAAAATTCTCCGCTCCATTACACCGAGATCGCTTCTGTCAATGATTTCACATATTGTCCAGTTGCGTAGACAGTTGAGACACAAAACTACACCACTTTTATATCACAATATCCACTAGGAATCAATTTGCAAATAATATTAACAGCCGCTGAAGTTCACTCGAAAAAATCCCGCCAAAAACTCCCATTTTTTTTTTTTATATTTATTCCTGACGGAACAGGCTAAGGTCTGAGACCATGCTGCCTAGTCTTCAGTGCAATTTTAACATTCTTTAGTATGTATTAGAATACGGATGTAACAGATTCTAATGTTTTATGGAGTATTTGGCAGGAAATTGTATTGAGTCAGCCTTCCCAGTAAGGTTAGCGGAGGTAGTCAATACTACAATAAAACTCTCCGTTCTACTATCCTGAGATCGCTTCTGTCAATGATTTCACATATTGTCCAGTTGCGTAGATATTTGAGACACAAAACTACACCAATTTTATATCACAACTAGTATTTGCTTGGTGCGCGAGCTGCAAGCAGCTCGCGTGTTGTTGTCCCTACAGCTACCCTACACCTACCCTACACCTACCCTACACCTACCCTACACCTACCCTACACCTACCCTACACCTACCCTACACCTACCCTACACCTACCCTACACCTACCCTACACCTACCCTACACCTACCCTACACCTACCCTACACCTACCCTACACCTACCCTACACCTACCCTACACCTACCCTACACCTACCCTACACCTACCCTACACCTACCCTACACCTACCCTACACCTACCCTACACCTACCCTACACCTACCCTATACCTACCCTACACCTACCCTACACCTACCCTACACCTACCGTACACCTACCCTACACCTACCCTACACCTACCCTACACCTACCCTACACCTACCCTACACCTACCCTACACCTACCCTACACCTACCCTACACCTACCCTACACCTACCCTACACCTACCCTACACCTACCCTACACCTACCCTACACCTACCCAACACCTACCCTACACCTACCCTACACCTACCCTACACCTACCCTACACCTACCCTACACCTACCCTACACCTACCCTACACCTACCCTACACCTACCCTACACCTACCCTACACCTACCCTACACCTACCCTACACCTACCCTACACCTACCCTACACCTACCCTACACCTACCCTACACCTACCCTACACCTACCCTACACCTACCCTACACCTACGCTACACCTACCCTACACCTACCCTACACCTACCCTACACCTACCCTACACCTACCCTACACCTACCCTACAATTTGTTCCAAAAAACATGACCCTAATGTTTGCTTGTCGTCGCCAGGCACTGAGTTTCGCTTACCCCACTCAACCTTCGTTACGCTACGGAGGTCGCCTCCACTCGGGATCCCTACGCGGAATCCGTAAAAAAAACGTAAAAAAAACTGAAAAAAAAAGATTCGCCAAAACGGGGGGGGGGGGGAGGGGGGAGAAGGGGGGCAAGGGGGTCAACTTTGAAAACTGGTTCGTTTGTGACTATAGCATTGCCCCTTTATATGAATCTGAAAAAAGAAATGTTCCAAGTCTCTCAACTTTCGAGATCCGCTTAAAGGGGGAGAGAAGAGGGGCGAGGGGGTCAACTTTGAAAAATGGTTTTTACTTTTCCGAGCCTCCTCTAAACGATGCCGTAAAAAAAAACAAAAAAAAAAGATTCCCCAAAACGGGGGGGGGGGGAGAAGAGGGACAAGGGGGTCAACTTTGAAAAATGCTTTGTTTATTACTAAAGCATTGCCCCTTTATATGAATCTGAAAAAAGAAATGTTCCAAGTCTCTCAACTTCCGAGTTCCGCTTAAAGGGGGGGAGAAGGGGGGCGAGGGGGTCAACTTTGAAAAATGATTTTTACTTTTCCGAGCCTCCTCTAAACGAATCCGTAAAAAGCAAAAAATACGGGTACCTTAGTTTCCGAGATACGATAGAGGGGGGGAGGAGGGGGGAGGAAAAGGGAGGTTTGGGACTTTTCCCATACTCACGGGAGTTACTTGTTTACGAATCTGTCAAAATATACCCACCTCCCCCTCCACCATCTGGGAGAACAATTATGTCAATGAGTCAGTGAGTGAGTCAGTGGTAATGCAGTTTTATATAATATAACTAGTATTTTGCTTGGTGCGCGAGCTGCAAGCAGCTCGCGTGTTATTGTCCCTACACCTACCCTACACCTACCCTACACCTACCCTACACCTACCCTACACCTACCCTACACCTACCCTACACCTACCCTACACCTACCCTACACCTACCCTACACCTACCCTACACCTACCCTACACCTACCCTACACCTACCCTACACCTACCCTACACCTACCCTACACCTACCCTACACCTACCCTACACCTACCCTACACCTACCCTACACCTACCCTACACCTACCCTACACCTACCCTACACCTACCCTACACCTACCCTACACCTACCCTACACCTACCCTACACCTACCCTACACCTACCCTACACCTACCCTACACCTACCCTACACCTACCCTACACCTACCCTACACCTACCCTACACCTACCCTACACCTACCCTACACCTACCCTACACTACACCTACCCTACACCTACCCTACACCTACCCTACACCTACCCTACACCTACCCTACACCTACCCTACACCTACCCTACACCTACCCTACACCTACCCTACACCTACCCTACACCTACCCTACACCTACCCTACACCTACCCTACACCTACCCTACACCTACCCTACACCTACCCTACACCTACCCTACACCTACCCTACACCTACCCTACACCTACCCTACACCTACCCTACACCTACCCTACACCTACCCTACACCTACCCTACACCTACCCTACACCTACCCTACACCTACCCTACACCTACCCTACACCTACCCTACACCTACCCTACACCTACCCTACACCTACCCTACACCTACCCTACACCTACCCTACACCTACCCTACACCTACCCTACACCTACCCTACACCTACCCTACACCTACCCTACACCTACCCTACACCTACCCTACACCTACCCTACACCTACCCTACACCTACCCTACACCTACCCTACACCTACCCTACACCTACCCTACACCTACCCTACACCTACCCTACACCTACCCTACACCTACCCTACACCTACCCTACACCTACCCTACACCTACCCTACACCTACCCTACACCTACCCTACACCTACCCTACACCTACCCTACACCTACCCTACACCTACCCTACACCTACCCTACACCTACCCTACACCTACCCTACACCTACCCTACACCTACCCTACACCTACCCTACACCTACCCTACACCTACCCTACACCTACCCTACACCTACCCTAAACTTTGTTCCAAAAAACATAACCCTAATGTTTGCTTGTCGTCGCCAGGCACTGAGTTTCGCTTCACCCACTCAACCTTCGTTACTCTACGGAGGTCGCCGGCTCGCTTCGCTCGCCAACTCCCCCCTGCGCTGCACTCGGTCTCGTAGGTTAGCTCCACTCGGGATCCCTACGCTGAATCCGTAAAAAAAACAAAAAAAAAAGATTCGCCAAAACGGGGGTGGAAAGGGGGGCGAGGGAGTCAACTTTGAATAATGGTTTGTTTGTGACTAAAGCATTGCCCCTTTATATGAATCTGAAAAAAGAAATGTTCCAAGTCTCTCAACTTCCGAGATCCGCTTATAGGGGGGGAGAAGGGGGGCGAGGGGGTCAAATTTGAAAAATGGTTTTTACTTTTCCAAGCCTCCTCTAAACGAATCCGTAACAAAACACGAAAAAAAGATTCGCCAAAACGGGGGGGGGGAGGGGGAGAAGGGGGGCAAGGGGGTCAACTTTGAAAACTGGTTCGTTTGTGACTATAGCATTGCCCCTTTATATGAATCTGAAAAAAGAAATGTTCCAAATGTTCCAACTTTCGAGATCCGCTTAAAGGGGGGGAGAAGGGGGGCGAGGGGGTCAACTTTGAAAAATGGTTTTTACTTTTCCAAGCCTCCTCTAAACGAATCCGTAAAAAAACAGAATACCGGTACCTTAGTTTCCGAGATACGATAGAGGGGGGGAGGAGGGGGGAGGAAAAGGGGAGGTTTGGGACTTTTCCCATACTCGCGAGAGTGACTTGTTTACGAATCTGTCAAAATATACCCACCTCCCCCTTCACCATCTGGGAGAACAATTATGTCAATCAGTCAGTGAGTGGTAATGCAGTTTTATATAATATAATAACTAGTATTTGCTTGGTGCGCGAGCTGCAAGCAGCTCGCGGCTTTGTCGTGTTTTTGTGAAGTATTCCTTAACCTACCCTACACCTACCCTACACCTACCCTACACCTACCCTACACCTACCCTACACCTACCCTACTCCTACCCTACACCTACCCTACACCTACCCTACACCTACCCTACACCTACCCTACACCTACCCTACACCTACCCTACACCTACCCTACACCTACCCTACACCTACCCTACACCTACCCTACACCTACCCTACACCTACCCTACACCTACCCTACACCTACCCTACACCTACCCTACTCTAGTTTTGCTTCACCGTGTTCGCTCCACTCGGGATCCATAAGCTGAATCCGTAAAAAAAACAAAAAAAAAAGATTCGCCAAAATGGGGGGGGAAAGGGGGGCGAGGGGGTCAACTTTGAAAAATGGTTTGTTTGTGACTATAGCATTGCCCCTTTATATGAATCTGAAAAAAGAAATGTTCCAAGTCTCTCAACTTCCGAGATCCGCTTAAAGGGGGGAGAAGGGGGGCGAGGGGGTCAACTTTGAAAAATGGTTTTTACTTTTCCGAGCCTCCTCTAAACGAATCCGTAAAAAAAACAAAAAAAAAAGATTCGCCAAAACGGGGGGGGAGGGGTGAGAAGGGGGGCAAGGGGGTCAACTTTGAAAACTGGTTCGTTTGTGACTATAGCATTGCCCCTTTATATGAATCTGAAAAAAGAAATGTTCCAAGTCTCTCAACTTCCGAGATCCGCTTAAAGGGGGGGAGAAGGGGGGCAAGGGGGTCATTTTTGAAAAATGGTTTTTACTTTTCCCAGCCTCCTCTAAACGATTCCGTAAAAAAAACAGAATACGGGTACCTTAGTTTCTGAGATACGATAGAGGGGGGGAGGAGGGGGGAGGAAAAGGGGAGGTTTGGGACTTTTCCCATACTCGCGAGAGTTACTTGTTTACGAATCTGTCAAAATATACCCACCTCCCCCTTCACCATCTGGGAGAACAATTATGTCAATGAGTGAGTCAGTGAGTCAGTCAGTCAGTGGTAATGCAGT